>JAIFZK010000024.1:15210000-15215000 GCA_027481765.1 Tenualosa thibaudeaui
TTTGTTTACCTGTGGTGGTCTGTTTGTTTACAAGGCAGGAAAGCAGACGTGGTTAGGCTTACATGCATGCAGTCACACACACACACACACACACACACACACACACACTGGAACACACTCACTTTCACACTCACTTAAACACATGTGTATTAGTACAAACATGCAGACACAGACACACACATACATCCACATACACATGCGCACACACACACATAACACACCCAGGAGAATACACACAGTGAAGTGTGTTTCCCTGTTATGTTGTTTTGACCATTTCTGCAGTAAGGGACTCTGATCCCTGACACAAAAGCTCCCATTCACTCCCTCAGTTACACACAGGGGTATTGGGAGACTTCAAAAACACGACTTGTATAATCTAATCATCTAAAAATAAAAAAGGGTTTCAATCTCAAAGCTCCCTGACATTACTATAAAGCTTGTAAATGTTTAATAGTCACGATACAACTCAGGGTCGTCTCTGTTTTCACTGCATCCTCCAGTCTCAACTAGTGGGGCATAAATCAGCCGTTCATGTACAACACCAACTTAAAGGAGAAAAACTCTGTCAATAATCTCATGGTTCTAAAATCTGTCACTTTTACTGCTGTAAGGCTCTGTGGGGTGGTGTGCAGTTAAGTAGGTATTGGCTGGCCGTGTTGGTCACAATCATAAAAAACAAACAGGGTTATATCTGGTTACACATTAGTGACACAGTTGTTAAACAGGTTGGATTAAAATGCAACAGGCAACAGATTGCTATTGTCTCAGTCATAAACATTTCCGTGTTGTGTTGTGTTGTGTTGTGTTGTGTTGTGTTGTGTTGTGTTGTGTTGTGATGTGTTGTTTGTGTTGTGTTGTGTTGTGTTTATAAATGACTTGTCCAGTAGTTTTAGTCACAGTTGTTTATTTTTATTAACTTCTCACAACCAGTCACAACAAACACATTGCTGGTTTCAGTATCATAAAACTCCATGGGCCATTGATAGGGAGACACGGGGGTGGTGGTTGTGTTTTTGGAGAAGTTCGGACAAAGGACAGAAAATGCCATTAGCCAGAAAACATGGATGGCTATATTATGTCAGACGTATGATTAAGTTGACAGAAAAAGAAGGGATGTGTCAACCATTTTTTGCTGAGGTTTGTCAGGATGATTCTGAGCTAGGCTGAGAAGGAGAACACACACACACACACACTCAGAGATAAGCCTGGTGAAGCCAGAAACCTTACCAGCACTCAGATGCACACAATTATAATGTGGCCAAGACGACTGTCGGGCAGACAGGCTAAAAATACACACACATTTTGTCCAACACACACACACACACACACACACACACACACACACACATACAGAGAGAGAGAGAGAGAGAGAGAGAGATTCATACACACAGACGTTATCATTAAAATGGTGAGACATCCAAACCAGGCACTTATCCCGGGGGTCTTGTGTTTTTCTTTCTTATACTGGATTTGAGTGTGTGTGTGTGTGTGTGTGTGTGTGTGTGTGTGTGTGTGTGTGTGTGTGACTGTGTCCATTTGCGATGAACAGAAATGTGTTCAATAATAATAATTTTGATAAACTTTATTATCAGTCCACCTTTTTGCTTTGTAGTTTGATAGAGATTACTTGGGAAATATTAAAACAACTTCTTTTTTTCATATTTCTGAAAATTGACTTAGAGGGTTTTGCATCCTATAAACTCTTCATTTAAGGGATGTGCCAGTGTGCCTGTGTTTGTGTCTATATGTGAAGTTGGAGAGAAGTGTGTGTGTGTGTGTGTGTGTGCATGTGTGTATGTGTGTATATATATGTGTGTGTGTGTGAAAGGAAGAGATGGAGTGAGATAGAGAGATCCAGGCGAGGAGTTAAAAGGAAAACAGCTGAGCCAATCCCCTGTTCCCTATTCTCCTCCTCTCTTCTGCTCTGCTCTCTCTATGTGTGTGTGTGTGTCCTCTCCTCTTCTGCTCTCAGAGTGATCCCTGCACAACATCTGATGTGGATTTGGCCTCCCAAGGGGCTTTGGTGGGGCGCCGAGTCTCGAGGAAATTGCCAGTACTCTGTGCTCCTTTTGGCACCATCTCAAACTCACACACACACACACACACACACACATGAACCTACACTCGTGCATGCACACACACACACACACACACACACACACACACATGCACATGCATGTACTTACACTCGTGCATGCACACACACACACACACACACACACACACACACACACCCACACACACACAAACACAAACACAGACATGTAGTCACACTTGTGCATACATACACACACACACAGAGTTGCTGGGGGTATGGCAAATCTTTCATAACCTCTGGTGGATCTCTTTACAATCTTTTTTTCACAAATGCCCCACCCCCAACACTCTCTCTCTCTCTCTCTCTCTCTCTCTCTCTCACACACACACACACACACACACACACACACACACACGCAAAAACACTCCAAAGCCTGGAATGTTGAAACCACTGAAACTCCTCACTTTTAAGCTATCTGCCGATTGTCTTGACTTGACTAGTCACTTGCCCACATTATAGTCTTTCTAAGGCACACACACACACCATACCACACATTTACTAAAACATCGTGATACACTTCACACACACACCTTACCACACATTTACTAAAACACTGTGATACACTTCACACACACACCTTACCACACATTTACTAAAACACTGTGATACACTTCACACACACACCTTACCACACATTTACTAAAACACTGTGATACACTTCACACACACACCTTACCACACATTTACTAAAACACTGTGATACACTTCACACACACACCTTACCACACATTTACTAAAACACTGTGATACACTTCACACACACACCTTACCACACATTTACTAAAACACTGTGATACACTTCACACACACACCTTACCACACATTTACTAAAACACTGTGATACACTTCACACACACACCTTACCACACATTTACTAAAACACTGTGATACACTTCACACACACACCTTACCACACATTTACTAAAACACTGTGATACACTTCACACACACACCTTACCACACATTTACTAAAACACTGTGATACACTTCACACACAAAGCAGAAGCAGAGAATGGAGTGGGAAGAAGACAATCAGAGAGAGAGGGGGAAGGGAGAGAGAAAGTGAGAGAGAAAGAGAAGGGAGGGAGGGATTGAAGAAAGAGAGAGAGAAAGAGAAGGAAGGAGAGAAAGGAGAAAGAGAGGGAGGGCGGGAGAGTGAAACGGAGAGAGAAAGAGGAGAGAGGGAGAGGAAAAGGGAGAGAGAGAGAAAGAAAGAGGAGAGAGGGACAGAGGAGAAGGGAGAGAGAGAGAAAGGAGGAAGAGAGAGAGGGACAGAGGAGAAGGGAGAGAGAGAGAAAGGAGGAAGAGAGAGAGGAAGAGGAGAGAGGAAGAGGAGGGCTGTGTGGATGCTGACGGCTCTATCAGGCGTCATGAGGTGCCATGGGAGCCCTGGGTGCCAGTTAGACACACCCACCTCTCCAAACACACACACACACCCTCAGAGAGAGAGAGAGAGAGAAAGGCATGCCAACCCAGAGGATGATAGATGGAGAGAGAGGGATGGAGAGAAGGGGAGGTGGGGAGAGATATAGAGGGAGAGAGAGAGGAAAAACTACAGGAGAGGAAAATGGAGCCCGATGTAAATGTTCGCTCCTTGGAGATGTCCTGCTGCCAATTAGTGTGCCCAGACACACACACACATACACACACACACACACACACACACACACTAATGCGCGCACACATACACACACACACACACACACACTAATGCACCCACCAATGCGCGCACACATACACACACACACACACACCGATCCAATGAGCATTGTGGCAGCCATGTGCTGTGTGTTTTGTGCTGTGCTCAACCCCGAGGCCCAGTGGCATCTGTAGAGAGTTTTCCATGCTGTCGTCTCTCAGGCTTCAGGAGACAAAACACAGAGCAGCTTCAGGAGACACAGAGCAGCTTCAGGAGACACAGAGCAGCTTCAGGAGACAAAACACAGAGCAGCTTCAGGAGACACAGAGCAGCTTCTGCTGACTTCACCTCCTCACTTCTCCTTCTTCACAGTGCCACCCCACACTACTCTCTACACCTCCACCCTCACCTCCACCCCACACTACTCTCTACACCTCCACCCTCACCTCCACCCCACACTACTCTCTACACCTCCACCCACACCTCCACCCCGCACTACTCGCTACACCTCCACCCCACACTACTCTCTACACCTCCCCCACACACTACTCTCTACACCTCCACCACACACCTCCACCCTCACCTCCACCACACACTACTCTCTACACCTCCACCTCACACTACTCTCTACACCTCCACACTCACCTCCACCCCACACTACTTTCTACACCTCCACCCCACACTAGTCTCTACACCTCCACCCTCACCTCCACCTCATAATACTCTCTACACCTCATCACTGCTCATTACTCCTTCACTCTCACTACACCCCTTCATCATCACCCCACACTACTCACACACACCTTCCACCTGAATAACATCCCCCCCAAAACAACTCTACTGCTCCAGCAGTGGCTGTGTGACATACCTTGCATGTGTGTGTGTGTGTGAGTTTTGGTGCATGTCTTTGCCAGTTTGCATAAGCAGTTGGTTTTATGTCAGTGACTATTTATGTTCTGGATGTGTGTGTGTGTGTGTGTGTGACAGAGAGAGAGAGAGTGTGTGTGTGTGTGTGTGTGTGTGTGTGAGTGAGAGAGGAAGAGAGAGAGAGTGTGCGTATGTGTGTGCGTGTGTGTGTTTGTACTTGATAAACAACCGGAGACAGGTGGCACCTCTCACGACCCCGGAAGTACTTATGCATTGACCCGTGGCCCGTGTGCGCGGGACCAGTGGCGGGAGGCGGGAGGGTCAGGAAGCGGGGGTGGGCCCGGCGGGGGTCTTTTCCTGTCTGAACGCTGTCAGAGGAAGGATGCGGTTTACTGT
>JAIFZK010000024.1:15220000-15222500 GCA_027481765.1 Tenualosa thibaudeaui
AATTGGTCTCTGTGGAGTCACTAATGGTTTTAGTTTTATGGCGGCCATCCTGTGGAGGAGAGAGAGGGAGAGAGAGATCAGGACCAATCTGCCCAGCGCCTGCCTGCCTGGCTGTTTTATGGGCCGTGATCCAGTCTAAACCAGCCCTCACCCCTCCAACCCCCAACCCCAACCCCAACCCCCCACTCTCCAAACACACCAGCATCAATAACAAGAGTGAAGTCACCTTAGCTTATAAACATACTCCCACATGTGCCTACGTGCAGTACACACATGAACACACACACACATATACATACATACACAAACACACACACACACACATATACATACATACACAAACACACACATACACACACACATACACACACAAACACACATACACACATACACACACACACACACACAAACACACACACACACACATACACACACACCACAGAGGTTCTGTGTTTAAATGCCATCCTCTCACAGCTGTGGCTGAGAAGGGAGATTAAATGTAAATTGCAGATTAAATCATTTATCAGACGTTCAGGCCAGGTGTCACAAGCCCACAGCACTCTTCTTCAGTCTGCCCACACATACACACACACACACACAATTCATTCCTCACGTGTCCTCACGTACACAAACCCACTCAGGGCCCATGCAGACCTACTTAGCAAACAGGTCTTGTGTTCACAAAGAAACACGACTCACACGTCCATCAGTTTTAGGAGTGCCTCCTGAATTCATCAGGTAGGAGCAAGCTTTTGCCTTGGTGGAACACGCCACTGTTTTAGGAGATAAGCTCATTTGCCATCTCGCCTAGACTTAGACAACTGGGCGTTTCTTGTTTTCATGCAGTCAATGTCCCGGCATTGTCACGGTAATGTGTTTACCTTAGCATAGTTATATTCAGAACAGAATCTGTTTATGTGTATTGCTCCCTACAGGGACTACAGAACTCCCCGCAGAAAGATATTTTTCCTATTTATGTAGGAATGTCTGTATGTATGCACAGGGAAAATAGATCTTATAGATCGATAAAAAAAAATATCTCAACGGAAAATTAAATGTGTCAGTTTTCTATGTAGATGTGACTTGGAACTCCAATTTATATTCTAACTTATATTCCAGAGTAGTAATCAAGGATCTTTGCCGCTACCATACCTAGCACATGAAAAATGTCACTGCTTGCAGAGAGTGTGCCTCACATCTATGGAGTAATTTTCTGAGAGACTATTCACAAGATATTTGAATATTCACAAGATATTTGCTGTGGAGTACATGACAAAGGAGCTTTTGGAAAGTGAAAGCAAAGATCTTTGATCAAAGGTGTGATATCACTGTGCTCTTTAAGTACCAGCAAAGCTCCTTGATTGTTACGTCAGAGTGAGAGAACAATTCCTAGTCATTTTGAGCTAATAAAACGAAATGTTTAATTCCGTCGGTCTTAGTACACATTGTAACAAAACAAGACTCAGGAAAAGTAAATGAGTTCTGTGGTCACTTTTAGGAGCAATGTGAACGGATTCAACTGAACTGCAGTAAGCTAAGCAAAAAACACGAATGAGAAAGGTGATACCCAATCATTTAACTCTAGGGGAGATGACAAATGAACTGAGTTCCCCAAAACTTCAGCATGTTCCTTCAAGATTCTTAGTGAATTGGCCTGACCTCCAGACCTTTCTCTCTGACTGGGGACGTTCCTTAGCATATAGTCCACTGTGGATGACTCTGGGCCACGCCAGACTCCAGACTCTGGACTCGGCTTCTGTCCTTCAGCTGTTCTGTGTCTGTCTAACTGGAGACATTTGTCAGGAAAAAAGAGCAAAATGCCCCCCCCCCTCCAAAAAGAAAAAAAAATGGTGCCCCATGTGCTGGGGGTTTCGGTGGTGTTTTCCTTTTTCCCTGTTGATTGTTCATTAAGCCATAGTGTGTCAATGAAGAGAACAGCCTACCTCTGTGCTGACAGAAGTTGGACTATCTGGTCAAAACCATACCATAGACTGAATAAAAAAACACCTGAGGCTTTGAGTTAAATAAAAAAAAAAACACAAACTCTCTCTACTATCTAACTATCTTTTTTAATACATTCATTTATTGGACCGTGTCCACAAACATAAAAACGTTATGGTGCTAGGCCATCATCAGTGTGTAGTTTGAAAGACACAAAAGGTATGCTTTTAAAACAGATGCTTTTAAAACAGATACTGGTGTATGTCATTTGCTTAGTGCCTCCCAATGGTGCGTATAGAGTGCATGACTGTGTAGGATAAAGCAGTCACTTAAATGCAATAAATTGAAGCTTTAACCATTCAAATATACATAACTCTGACTGGACACCTTGGCATGAATAAGACCATGGGCGTCCTGGTGCAGACAGGTAATGCCATCATATGAGGATGACCAATCAGAGAGGGCCTCCACTCAGGACACGCGCTTGTCAGGGCCTCCACTCAGGGCACGCGCTCGTCAGAGACTCGGGATGCGGTAGTCGTGTAGACGCTCGTCAGGG
>JAIFZK010000024.1:15235000-15240000 GCA_027481765.1 Tenualosa thibaudeaui
GGGAGGGAGAGAGAGGGAGAGAGAGAGACCGAGAGAGAGAGATGAGAGAGAGAGAGAAGAGAGAGAGGGAGGACAAAAGAGGTATAGAAAGACACAAACCCAACACTTGCCTCTCTGGAACCACTACTTAAAAGAGCTGCCATTGAAGACTCTCTCTCTGTATCACTCTATCACTTTGTCTCTGCCTCTCTCTCTCTGTGTATCACTCTATCACTTTATCTCTGCCTCTCTCTCTCTCATTCTTTGTCTCTCTCTCTCTCACACACACACACACACACATACACAGGAGTCCAACTAACCCAATAAGGCAAATCAAATCAAAGCCACCTTACCAGAAACGCAACAAAATGAGAGGAATGTCCAGCTGCTGGCACAGTATGAGAGTGCTCAAACACACACACACACACACACACACACACATACACACACACACACACACACACACGCACACACACACATACACACACAGTTTTTATACCCTCTCTCTCTCACTCTCTCTCTCAAAGACACACACACACAGAGAGAGAGAGAAACTGAGCAGGTATGGGGGAATCAGAACAGTGTGAGTGGAATAGAGACATTGCAGTGGAGGAGACTGTAGACTGAATATCCCTGCAACATAAGGAATATAAAATATGGAGCCAGATACCCTCTGGCACCTGCATCTGTGTAGTGTGTGTGCGTGTGTGTGTGTGTGTGTGTGTGTGTGTGTGTAAAACTGTAAAATCTCCATAGCCCTCTTGTCCTTTGGGCCTGCTTGCACAATTTGTGCTGCTCTATATCACCATGAACTGCTTTCAGGGGCAATTCACATATGTTGTAACACTGTAATAAAGTGTGAATAACTATAGCAGTCATGCCCTTTGGTTGGCATTGATGTGGCTGTTTTCAGAAGCACTGGGCACATGTTGTAAAACTGTAATAAACTATGAATGAATAATGATGGCACTTTGGTCTGCCATTTCCCTTTGTTTGTTTGTGCGTGTGTGTGTGCGTGTGTGTGTGTGTGTGTGTGTGTGTGTGTGTGTGTGTGTAGGTGATGCTGGTTGGTGATTCTGGTGTGGGGAAGACCTGTCTGCTGGTGCGCTTTAAAGATGGAGCCTTCCTGGCCGGCAGCTTCATTTCCACAGTGGGCATCGACTTCAGGGTAAGCCACACACACACACACACCGACATTAATATGTCATAAATAAGACATGCCAACATGATCAGCTGGATTCAACCGACCATTCACATAGATGACTCTCAAGGTTTTCAGGTAATTTTATATCAAGCAAATAGGCACACACACACACTCACACACACAGACCAGATTCTCAGGATAGAGACAGACAAGTATTGAATTGAATGCTGCTTGTTAATAATGCATGATGTTCTTGCCTGTATCCGGGATGTTGGTCCTGTGTGAAATAGATTTTTAGGGCACACTGGATTCCCTGCTTGTTCAAGCCTCAGGCTGCAGATCTCTGCAGAGAGGAAAAGACCCACAGGAGCAGTGTCTGTGTGTGTGTGTGTGTCTGTATGTGTGTGTGTATGTGTGTGTGTGTTCCCTGCCTGTCCAAGGAAAAGACCCACAGGAACAGTATCGATTCCTAAATTACTCTGACATGCTTTCATTCGCTATGGTTCCCCTGGTAACACTTTGAAGGTCGGGTTGGTGGACGTGTGCAAGTGTATGTTTCTGTGTGTGTGTGTGTGTGTGTGTGTGTGTGTGTGTGTGTGTGACATCTGTTTTGTAATGTCATAACTCACAAGATGTGTCACTGGAATGTCAATTTCCTGACCTGCCGCTATAATCCTTGCAATAGATAGATAGATAGACAGATAGGTAGATAAAATTACTTTATAGATAGATATTTTATTTATCAGATTGCTGATGTAAGAATGTGTGCATATGTGCAGAAAAAAACCCTCTAACAGTGAATAACTTGAAATTACTACTTTATGTTCTGATGCAGTATTGCGATATGGCATCACCTGTGTCATGCTAAGCTTGTGAGGGGTTAGTGTATTTGTAGGCTGAGAAACAGACACAATTTCACTACATTTTTACACTCAGTAACCATATGCATGTTACATTTACATTAATTTATTTAGCAGATGCTTCTATCCAAAGCGACTAACAACTTGTCAACCATCAATTGTTTAGGGCCAGTCTCCCATAGACCAACTTAGGGTTAAGTGCCTGGCTCAAGGGCACAACGGTGGCAGCTGGGATTTGAACCACAACTTCTCAGGCTACTTGCACGCTAGCCAGGTTCCTTAACCACTATGCTTCCACCAGCCTAGTTGTGACAATAACATTTCCCTGTATCCTTGTATTATGTGTGTACAGCACATACAACACACTGGAGGATCCACAAGGAATCTCTTTGTGTGTGTGTGGCTTGTGTGTGTGTGCATGCTTGTGTGTTTGTGTGCGTGTGTGTTTTTCTGTGTGTGTGTGTACATGCGTATGTACACGTACCTGCGTGTGTGTTTGTGTGTGTGTGCATGCGTGTGTGCGTGCATGCGTATGTACATGTATGTGCGTGTATGTGTGTACGTGGTTGTTTGTGTGTGTGTGTGTGTGTGTGTGTATGTGTGTGTGCGTGGTTGTTTGAGTGTGTGTGTGTGTGTATGTGTGTGTGTGCATGGTTGTTTGTGTGTGTGTGTATGTGTGTGTGTGTGTGTGGTTGTTTGTGTGTGTGTGTGTGTGTGCATGGTTGTTTGTGTCTGTGTGTGTGTGTGTGTATGTGTGTGTGTGTGCATGCATATGTACATGTACGTGTGTGTGTGCCATTCTGTAATATGTGTGATGCATGGGGTCCAGCTACTGAAGAATCCTAAAGCCAACTGAGGTGTGGTCATTCACCCTTCAGAGCTCAGAAACAACGTTGGTGCCTTATTTGTTCTATATATTTCATTTTATTTATGTTGTTTTATGTTTGGTTGTCTTTTGGCCATTAGGAGATTAGTTTGCACGTGAGTGTGTGTGTGTGTCTGTGTGTGTATGTGTCTGTACATGTGTGCACATGAGTGTGTGTGTGTTTGTACACGCAGGGGTGTGTGTGTGTGTGTATGTGTGTGTGTGTGTGCAGGCGTGTGTGTGTGTATGTGTGTTTGTGGGCATGTGTCAGTTCCTCCTACCAAGCCTGTGCTCTGTGCTGGTCATCTCTGCCCTGCCTTGGTACATAATGAGGCAGGCTGGCAGGCAGGCAGTTCCACAGCTCCACAGCAGTAAAGAAAAACAACACATCTGCTACTGCTGGTGCTTCTGATCCAACCTGATGCTACCGGAACTCATTAAGGCAAACATATCTGCAGCTGAAACTGCTGCTGCTGTTGCTGAATACCCAGGGCTGGTCTCCGCTAACAGGCATGAAAATGGAGGCTAAAATGGATTTTAGATCTGCAGGAAATATGATTGAATTTGAGATGTGTTTTTCTCAGTGTCATTATGCTGGAATTGTTTTGTTCTGTTTTGTTTGTTGATTGCCTTTGGCGTTTGGATTGTGTGTGGCTGGCATTTGTGTTTGCTCTGTTTCCAACACTCCTTGTGTGGAATCGTCACAGGCTTCAGTGGGGGTTTTACCGGTTGGAACAATACTGCTGTTTGACAATAAAAGCCTTATGAAGACAACATCCCTGAAGGGATCAGTATGTGTCCTTATGCACAAACAATATGGGGGTGTGTTTTAGTCTGGAACACAAAGGGTTTCTCTGTGAACTTTCAGAGAAACTAACATATCTTACTTAGCATCTCTCTTTCTCTCTCCCTCTCTCTCTATCTATCTATCTATCTCTCTCTCACACACACACACACACACACACAAACACACACACACACACAAGCACACACGGTTAGTGTCTCCCTATTGTGTGTGACCTTTAATTGGAGCTGACTCAGGTGGTGATAATGTAGCCATGGGGCTGGCTTTATGACCTATACCAAATTGACACACACACACACACACACAGAGAGAGAGAGAGAGAGAGAGAGAGAGAGAGACATTGTGGTAAGTTCTAGGCATAATGCATCAGTGGAGGGGGGTCTGGGTGACCTATGTCCAACCCAACATTGCAAGTTTTTTCAGCAATCCACCTTTTCTATCAAAACCACTTTAGAGTGCCACTCAGCAGGAGCTCCATACCTGATATGCTCCATTGCAAAGAAACACATTATGAACAAGTACTGGAGACCAGGAAGTGGCTTTGGAGAGACTGGCTTTTCTTTTACTGTGAGGGCTTGATTCCCCCTTGCAGTGTTAGATCAAGGCTTGACCTTCCCAGAGGAAATAAATGCCTTTGTCCAACCCAGCAGAGGTTCCTGAGGAGAGCTTTCGACCAGGCATTCGTTTTGGAGGTCTTGTGGTTTTTACCAGTTAGGTCTGGCTCAGCAAAGAAACCTGTTCCTCAGTAGAACTTTGTTTCTGTGAAGAACAGTAGTGTTTCATCTACAACTTTGGATGTGTGTGTGTGTGTGTATGTGTGTGTGTGTGTGTGGTATGTGTCAAAGAGATAGTATCTAAGATTTAAGGCCTCTACAGTCTATCATGGGCCTGTATTTGTGTGTGTGTGTTGAAGTTCACACACACACACACACACACACAAATACAGGGCCATGATAGACTGTAGAGGCCTTAAATCTTAGATACTATCTCTTTAACACATACCTTCAAACCCTTGCTCAAACACTGTCAAGCTCTCTCTCACACACTGTCCAAGATATTCTTTTGATGTGGCACACGTCTTCCCATGTCAGTACACCCCACACAACACACACACACACACACAAACTCACAGCATAAACCACAACTGGGGTCTGGATGTATACGTGCAGATACTGAAAATGTCCAAAAGTAACCGGCCTCTAATTACAGGCTCTCATTCACTTACATTTCTTTGCTGGCGAGGTAATGCAAGTCAATGAGTGCATGCTAAATTTAGCATGCTAACTTGTGATAACCACATTCACTGAGGCAGTACTGGCTTTCTGATGCATCAATGAAGCCCTTAAT
>JAIFZK010000024.1:15252500-15260000 GCA_027481765.1 Tenualosa thibaudeaui
CCGTTGGAGTGAGCGCTGTATTTTGCTTAGCACTCTGAGAGGTCTTGAGCTTGAGTGAGCACCTCTTGCTATTCAGAGCCTCTTAATTGGGCCGATCTGTCAGCATAATCAAGTGTCCTTGCCCCTCTAAGCCCAGGGCCTCCACATGAGAAGGCAAAGACCTGCTCTTCACCCACTGTTGTTGGGGAGTAGGCAAAGAGGAGCCTAGTATCAACAGGCTGGAATGCTTGGATGGCTGGTCAGCTTCAGAGAATCAGATGCGGTCTCATGAGAATCAAATAAAATATTTGCAGATTGGTATTAAAGCCCTCACTAGTTAATCCTAACACAACACCAGGCTATCTCACTGTTTGGAAGACATCATGATCAATCTTTTATGTTTATGGCAACATCAAGCTTAAGTTGAGTAGACAAGTGGAACACTCACCCAGATTTGCTGAACTAAACACAATAAAAAATGATAAATTTACAGAGTACTTGTTTTTGTTGAAATAATAAATAAGGTCCTTTGTTTAATCATGACTAACCTTATAGAGAAGGTAGGAGTCTACAGATGCCCCTGTACATGACATATAACATGAAATCATAACATATTGACTGGCCAATGGATGAGCTTAATTGTCATGACACCCAATCCAGGGGTTCAGGGACAGTATTGTGTGGATACTTCCTCAAATTCTACAGATTCCTTTTGTAATGAATATGTTTGATATCCTTGATATCATTATGTTCTGAGTGGCGCTGATCCATATTTTTATCTTTGCTAAAAATCTGGATCAACCCATTGATGAAACCTTAAAGAAGCTTCTCCCAGGGTGGGATCAACAGCCAACTGTTTCCCCTCTAATCCCTGTAACGCTCTCATGGGATATCAACATTTCAGGGAACGCGAGGGCTCGTGCTCTGTGCTCTAAGGATACCTTCTGCGATATGCTATAGGCTGCCGTTAAACGGCAGACTCTCTGAGAAGAGAAGGGGACAGCAAGGTTAAGGGTGGATTCACATGCCACCGCTATTCACACTGGCTGTGCAGCCAATTACT
Source organism: Tenualosa thibaudeaui (assembly GCA_027481765.1). Lineage (NCBI taxonomy): Eukaryota > Metazoa > Chordata > Actinopteri > Clupeiformes > Clupeidae > Tenualosa > Tenualosa thibaudeaui. Next base: position 15,253,543 of record JAIFZK010000024.1, read on the forward strand.
TGGTTTCTGGGCTCGACGGGAGCTCATTGAGAGATGTGGAGGTGAGCTGGAGGTGTCAGCACCTGCTGTGTGGCACAGCTATACTGTGCTTTAGTGCAGAGAAAGGGCCTTAACCTTTCTGTTTGTCCTGAGGGATGCAGAGAGCGGAGCTTTGTTATAAACCCCACTGTCTCTCTACTTCAGCTAGCCATGCTGGACCCCCCTAAACTAATTAGCAGAGAGTGGAATGCAGAAAATATGGAACTGTGCAATTTGACAACAGTGGGCTATGGGCCAGCCTCCAGTCACCAAGAGAGAATTGCCTTTACATCCTAAAAAAGATGCCAGCCATGTCTTTTTTTAAAGGACATATAAAGGATGAATGGAGAACCTTGTTCTCTGAAGTTAAAATAGAATACATTCAACTGCATCAAAAAAAATCTCAAATGTAATTTTACAATTTCATATTTAGGCTTGGGATTGAAATGGCCTATTTTGACTAAATGGTGCCTTTTTGGCAACCACAAGTGAACTAGAGTTGGTTTGTGACATCATAAGTAGGCTTTGTTCAAATTGGCCCATTTTTCGTGGCTATTTCTAAGTTCACTACTTCCATACTCATTGGCAAGGTAAAAATGGCTTTCTATTCTGTGTCCCCTTTAATGTTTGTGACCCAATAAAATAAGGGCTGGCCTTGTAACTACTTTAATTTACCTGAGCGTGGATATTTTTTCATTAAGTTCTTGTTTGCTTACTATCTTCATTTCTTTTTCTTAATTACCATTTTAATTTCCAAGTGCACCAGTGCATTCAGGGACACCAGCAGTGCTTCCGTTACCTTTCTGTTGTACATGATAAAGCTGCTTGTTCCCCTCCATACACATACGCATGTTATGTATTCACATAATCAGCATGGATTACAGTAGATTAAAGCAATGGGCCTTAAAATACGGTTGAGTTCAGTTTTATGCAACTGAACAAGGATGCTCTCTAAGACTCTTAGATGTAAAAGGAAAAGTGAATTAATTTACTTGTAGAATTAGAGCTAAAGGCATTAGTCTTTTTAGGCCACTTGAGGTTTTCAGTCACTAAGTCCAATTTTGCAAAATTGCATATGGACGTTTTGACAGAGAGCAACTTTGCAGCTAATTCCCTCATGAAGACAAGCAGATGCAGTGATGAATCTTTAGCACTTTGCAGTTCTGTTGAAAGATTGTTGATATCCAATCAAATTACCCCTCATTCCGTGCTTCTGACAGTGTGTTGATGGGCCTATTTCACAGCAGCCATTCTTCCAAGAAGTTGCGAGTAAGTACAGTTGTTATTATTGACAGCCAACACTGAATCAGAACCTTATTGGCTGTCAATAACACCTGTGCTTACCCCCTCCCACTTCTTTGAAAAATGGCTGCTGTGAATTGGGTCCATTGGCTGGGATTTTTTGTGCTGTCTGATGTTTTGTTTTGTTTTTATTTGTTAGCCAACTGATAGAACAGTTGTGTTTTTTAGCCAACTTATAGCACAGTTGTGCTTGTTAGTCAAGTGATAGCACAGTTGTGTTTCTTAGCAATATGACTGCCTGACTGGTGTGATTGTGTTTGTTAGCCAACTGATAGATGTCGAGCAGCATGGCTGTGTTTGTTAGCCATTTGATAGCCTAACTGGAGTGATTGTGTTTGTTAGCCATTTGATAGCCTAACTGGAGTGATTGTGTTTGTTAGCCATTTGATAGCCTAACTGGAGTGATTGTGTTTGTTAGCCATTAGCTGTCCTGAAGGGCCACAGGCTTAGACTCTTGGGAGCGGAGGTGTCTGCGTCTGCACACCTGCAGCTCTCATTGCCTTTCATTATCATCCCGCTGTGTGACATGACAGCCCCAGTCTCCTGGTCTTCCTCCTCCACACTGGGCCCACCACACCGGTGCTGATGAAACTCAGTCGCAACCCGCTGGGAGGACCGTCACAGCCAGTGGCGGCACCAATCCCTCTTCCGCTCGTCTTTCACTCAAAGCCATCAGCAACATCATTTCCCTTGCTTCAATGCTCCTTTGGATGTACAACTCACAGTAGGCCTACACACACACAGAGACACGCACACACACTCACCCTCGCAATCACCCACACACACACAGTCACATGTGTGCACGCACGTGGCCATTACTTTCTGTCGTTGCTTTTGTCGTTGCTCAATTTCACTACAGTTGTGTGATGTCTCAGAAGTGCCTCTCAACACCCTGCTGCTGCCTCTGTTTCTGTACAGAAAGAGATGAACTCAGGGACTTAAGATCAACCAGAGCCTGTCCTTGGGGTGGCATGAGGGCATCAGAGGCAGCAAGAACAGACAGAAGCAGAAGCCTTAATGACCTGCTTGCCTGACAAGAGGAGGGGGAAGAGGATGGCTATAGTCTATGTGTAACCATGGAAGCAGGGAATGAAGTATATGCCATTCAGATGTCAAGAGCCCTGAAATAACCAGAGAGGCTCTACAGCTGTAACTGCATGTTCCTGTTGGGATAGGGCAAAAAGAGCTGTTTGATTCACTAGAGAAACACATTACATAGACATTTTATCCAACTATGCTGAGCATCAGACCAGCAAAAGCTACTGTGATTGTAGAGATGCTGTTCAAAGCCTTCAACACAAACACAAACACACACACACACACACAGAGAGCGAGAGAGAGAGAGAGAGAGAGAAAGAGAGCATAACACAAGATTAGCCATCTAAAGAAATTAAAATGAACTTTTGTAGTTTCAGCTGAATTGAAAAATATCTCCTTTGTTTTCCTGGTGCTGCTGTAGTGGCAGTTCCTCCTATTGGATTGTGTAGCCTTTAGGAAAGACTGGGTCCTCTTGTGAAAACTGCACATTAGTCTGTACACATGATTACTTCCCTCTGTACTCGTGTGCATCTAGCTGACTACTGCATTTGAACATTATATTGACTATTATTATTATTATTATTATTATTATTGTTGTTGTTGTTGTTGTTGTTGTTATTATTGTATTATTGTTATTATTATGATTATTGTTATTATTATTATTATTATTATTATTATTATTATTATTATTATTATTATTATTATTATCTAATACAAGTAGCATGCTATTCATTCAGGTAGTGGACATGTATTGTGGACCATGCATTATATCCATGCAGCTAACACAGATTGCTGTCCAGGATGTGAGTCATGCAGAATGATAGCCAACAGTCTAATAACACTCACCTGAGCCTCAGGCTACACGCTTTTCCAGGTCACTTAATGTTTTCAGTCACTGAGTTTTTTTTTCTGTTTGCCATTTGAGTGCTGTCTCTCTCTCTTCAACTCCCTCTCTCTCATTACCAAAGATGTGGATGCCTTTTCAAAGGAGCTCTCCCCAGAGATGAGCTAACATTCTCTGTCGCGGGGGCGCTAAGTGCTTCATGTTCTTCTTCTCTTTATAGAGAAGAATAGCAGGTTTCCATTTCACCCCTATTGCTCCTGCACATCAAGCACCTGCCAGGCATATTGCTCTGACTGCTCTGACTGCTCACAAGCATTCCAGTCTGCAGTGCTCACCTCAGGGCAGGTGGCAAGATGCTTTTGGCCTATGCACCATAATGACCATCTCAGATGAGCTTTCTCTCTCTCTTTCTACCTCTTTCTTTCTTTCTCTTTCTATCTCTTTTTTCTCTCTTCTTTGCATCCTATATCCAAAAGAGTGTATATATATATATATATATATATATATATATATATATATATATGTATATAATGTTTTGATCCCGTTTTTGGTCTCATTTTACCCAATTGTGAATTAGTGAAACACACACAGTACACAGTGAAGTGAAGTACACAATAACTAGGAGGCTGCCCTTTATAGGAGAGCCCAAGGACTGGGAGGGGTTAGGTGCCTTGCTCAAGGGCACTTCAGCAATAGATGTACTGGTCAGGGATCGAAGGAGCAACCCTTTGGTTTCAAGCCTGAAACCCTAACCAGTTGGCAGTGACTGCCCCAATGAGATGATGCATGATGACTGATAATTGATGACTCAGTTGTGTCTATAAATGGTGGCACACGTGTTGTGTACCTATATTGATTCCTAAGGGTGATCAATTGATCTGGTCTGCACTCTCTGCTGGTTTACCTGGCACTCTCTAGTGCCTCTCTGACATGACCTATGACCTGCAGTCTCCAGGGAGACAGAGCAAGAAGATTAATTAAAGAGATTAATTAAAACTCTTTGAAACATGAAAGAAAGAAAGGAGGACAAGGAGGAGGATGAAGATAAAAGAGGGTACACTGAGAGAGGAGGAGAGAGGGGGGGGGGCAGAGAGAGAAAGAGAGAGAGGAAGAGAGAGGGAGAGAGAGAGAGGTGCAATGGCAGAAGCAGGAATAGATCTCTAGAATTAATCTTTTGACTCAATGGGAGGGTCAATCTGTTCCTAAGTGGGTGCATGCTTACGCATGATCAGAACCCCATCAAGGCCGTCCTTCTCCCCTCCTCCCCTACTCTCCTACTCCCCTCCCCTCCTCCCCTCCTCTCCTCCTCTCCTCTCCTCCTTTCCTCCCTTCTCCTCCCCTGTGCTGCACGTCCCCCTGGGGCATTTATAAGCTTCATCAGTGATGTTTCCACTACTGCTCTCGCTCTTATGAGTGCAAAGATGAGAGAGGTGTGGACAGATAGAGAGACGGTGAAAGAGAGAGAAAAAGAAAATGGAGAGAGAGAGATACTGAGGAGTGGAGAAGCATGACCCTGGAGGAGGAAGAGAAGACATGAAGATAATAACACAGAGGTGGAGGTAGAGAGATGGTGCATTATTGATGAGGAGGGGGAAGGTGGAGGAGAGTGGAATGGACTCATGATTATTCAGAACGCCTCTTCCACCCCCACATTTACCACCACCATGCTACCATCTAACCCCCTGATTCCAGTCACACACTCTACTCTACTCTACCCTACTTTACTTTACTCTACTCTTCTCTACTCTACTCTACTCTACCCTACTTTACTCTACTCTTCTCTACTCTACTCTACCCTACTATACTCTACTCTACCCTACTTTACTCTACTCTTCTCTACTCTACTGTACTCTACTCTACTCTACCCTACTTTACTCTACTCTACTCTACCCTACTTTACTCTACTCTTCTCTACTCTACTCTACTCTACACTACTCTACTCTACTCTACTCTACCACATCTCCCTCCACCCCCACTGCCCCATTGAACAGAGTATGGAGTAGAGAGGTGACCCAAGTGGGAGTTTGGGGAACTGAACTATGGTGTTTATTCAGTGTCAAAACCAACAGCTTTTTTTTTTCAAAAATCTTTTTCCTTTTTATTCACATGCACGAAGACACACACACACACACACAAACACACAAACACACACACACACACACACACAAAGACACACATGCATTCATGCACGCACACACACACACACACACAAATTCTGTTGTGAAAGTGTGTGAGCTTTTCAAGGTCAGTTTTATGTGAACAATAGCCTTGTGCTTTTAGCCTTAACAACAAGCAGACAGACAGGCACCATCAAAAGAGAAAACACAGTTGCTTTCTCTCTCTTTCTGTCTCTCTCTCTCTCTCTCTCTCTCTTTCCCTCTTTCTCTTTCTCTCTCTCTTTCGATTCTCCAGTCTAATGTGTTTTTTTTCCCTCTGCTCCTGTGTTTCAGAATAAAGTGCTTGACATCGATGGGGTCAAAGTGAAGCTGCAGGTAAGCCGTGCTCTTTGGATTCCTCCTGGGACTTTCATCCCAGCCTCTAACACGCTCTGCTGCAGTGGAGTCCCTATTCCTGCACTGGCATGCTAATCACCCCTCCCTCAATAATGAACTCTACAGGGCTACTGCACACACACACACACACACACACACACAGGGACATGTTCCCACGCACACACATATAAATATGAAAATACATGCACAAAGGGACATGCAGAAACACACATAGGCACACACACACACACACACACATGCACCCAGGGCAATGGCTCTGCAAGCATCTCTGATTCTTTGCGCAACCACTGGAGACAGACAGCTGCTCTCTTGCTTGACCCACACACACGTACCCACTCACATGCACACACAAAAAAAGAAACACACACTTATCTGCACACACACACAGACATAGAAACACACATACTAAACTGAAACACACATAAATGCAGGACATGTGCACACACACATATACACACGCACACACACACACACATGCAATTTAGCAGGCACTTTTATCTAAAGCGACTTACAAAAGAGAATAACATTCAAGCTGCAACACAGTATTTTGAGATGAACATGCAATAGTGTAATAAAAAGATGCAGTCTGGAGAGAGTAAGAATAAGATTAAGTGCATTCCTGGTATTCAGAAATTCAAGCCAGGAGATATTCTTGGAAGTGCTAGGTCTTCAAGAGTTTCTTGAAGATGGAGAAGGTATCTGTTGATCTGGTAGCACTTGGAAGGTAATTCCACCATCATGGA
>JAIFZK010000024.1:15265000-15275000 GCA_027481765.1 Tenualosa thibaudeaui
GCAAGCGTGTGTCTGTGTCTGTTTGTGTGTGTGCATGCGTGTGTGTGTTGGACATTTCTATACACCCACTTCTAAGTCATAAACATAGGATTTGGCCAAAATTGGCAGTTTCAGAGAGAGAGAGAGAGCCAGGGAGATAGACAGACAGAGACAAAGGGGGTGTTGTGTTGACAACATTGCCATTCTGTCACCAGTTACTGTGTTTGGACTTGGATTCTCAGTAACACACTCAACACATACATACACACACGCATTTGGGTTCGGGGCCTTATTAACACACTCAAATACACACACACACACACACACACACACATATTTGGACGTGGGGGCTCAGTAACATACTCAACTACACACACACATTTGGGCTTGGGGCTTCAGTAACACACTTAGCTACACACACACACAAACACACACATTTGGACTTGGGGCTTTAGTAACACACTCAACTACACACATACACACACACAAACACACGCACACATTTGGACTTGGGGCTTCAGTAACACACTCAACAACACACACACACACACACACACACACACACATTTGGACTTGGGCCTTCAGTAACACACTCAACTACACACACACACACACACACACACACACATTTCTCAGTAACACACTCAACACATACATACACACACGCATTTGGGTTCGGGGCCTTAGTAACACACTCAAATACACACACACACACACATTTCGACGTGGGGCTTCAGTAACACACTCAACAACACACACACACACACACATACATTTGGACTTGGGGCTTCAGTAACACACTCAACTACACACATACACACACACAAACATACGCACACATTTGGACTTGGGGCTTCAGTAACACACTCAACAACACACACACACATACAGACACAGACACTTTGTGTCTGTATGTGTGTTTCTATGTGTGTGCGTTCTATGTCAAAGTCAAAGTCAAAGTCGCTTTTATTGTCAATTTCAAAGTGCTTGACATACAAAGGAATTCGAAATTACGTTTCCCACTGTCCCATGCGTGTACGTGGACAACAGTAAAGTGCAAATGCACAAGACAATTCTAGTCCTAAGGTTGTATAAATAAATAAGTGCAAGTAGCTTAAGGCTACTTTTGCCTGGTACTACTACCTAACATAACAGGTATGACAAGACAAGACATAGAGTACCCTAAGTACACTACTAATGTAGCAGGGCAGACAAGGCATGAGGTGAAGTTCACTGAGTGTTCCAGCTTTGTGCATTTAGAGGTAGTTGTTGTAATTGTGTTTTTTAGTGCAAAAGTGCAATGTGCAAATGTCAATAGGCAGTACTTGCCACAGTAGCAGTAATGATAATACTAAGTGGTGCAAATATAAATAGGGGGGAGTCCAGTGTCTTCCTAGACTCCTGCCATCCTGGTGCCTCTGCTGGCTGGGGCTGGGAGTGGGGAAGGGAAAGAGTTCAGCAGTTTCACAGCCTGGATGAAGCTGTTGGCGAGTCTGGTAGTGCGGGAGCGGAGGCTCCTGTACCTCTTTCCAGAGGGCAGGAGACTGAACAGACTGTGTGCTGGGTGACTTGCATCTCTGACAATTTTGATGGCTTTTCGGGTGAGGCGGGTGGTGTACAGGTCTTGCAGGGAGGGGAGTGATGCACCAATGATCCTCTCAGCTGTCCTTACAATGCATTGTAGAGCCTTCCTGTTGTAGTCAGTGCAGCTCCCACCCCACACAGTGATGCAGCTGGTAAGGTTCCTCTGTAGAATGCAGTCAAGATGGGTGGTGGAGTACTTGCCCGCTTCAGTTTGCGCAGGAAGTAGAGACACTGCTGTCATGATCCTGCTCTCGACCATCCGGCCTCCTACTGGACTAATTAAGTGTTGCAAGCTCTGTGTTTGTTTACCTTTTCCATGTGCTCGTGTTTTGCTGTCTGCCCTGCCCCTTTCCCTCTTCCCGCTCTGCACCCGGTCCTCACGTCCTTGATTATTGTAATGATTTTCACCTGTTCCTTGTTTGTGTCATTGCCCTGTTCCCTATATATTCCCCAGCTCTTTCCTTGCTCCTTGTCTGATTGTCTGAGAGTGTTCCTCGATGTAAGCTTTGCTCATGTTTTTTCCTGCTCCAGTGTTACCTTCCTGTGAATTCTGATTTTCGTGTTTTGCCTGCACCTGTGTTCGTTTACCTGTGGATTTTGTATCCTGAACTTTTGCCTACCTGTTTTCTTGGATTAACTTTCTACGATCGAGAGGATTGCTTCTTTGCTTTGCCGTCTATGTTTAATATTACAAGGCCGGATCTTTTGTGTGTTTTTCCCCAAAGACTTATATGATTTTGTGTTGGACTTTCCTTCTGTTTTTGGATCTTCTGAGCTTTATTCCCTTTTTTAATTTTCCCTGATCATTGTAAAATAAACCTTTTGCTCCGATCTGCTTTTGGGTCCCAGTCAGTCTGTTACAGTACAATCAGACGAAGAAGATGGACCCAACGGATCCTGGACAAATCTCTTCGGCTATTCAACAACATGGGTCTCTGCTGGGCCGACATCAGGCACAGATCGAAGACCTTAGAGCCGAGATACGGAGCCTCAGTTCCAGGGTTCAACCCCTCCAGTCGACCCTGGGTTTCTCCGTGCAGCCTGAAGCCCCAGCGCCAACCGCTCAAGCGGCTTCATTGTTCCGCGAGCCCAGATTGCCTCCTCCCGAGAGGTACGCCGGTGAGCCTGGTACCTGTCGTTCATTTTTGTCCCAGTGCTCCTTGATTTTTAGTCTGCAACCCGGATCATTCTCCACCGAGCGAGCCAAGGTGGCTTACGTCATCACCCAGTTGTCAGGACGAGCTCGAGAGTGGGGAACGGCGGTTTGGGAGGCAGAGTCCCCAGCCTGCAATGATTTTCGAGAATTCGCCTCCGAGATGAAGCGGGTTTTCAACCGTTCCAAACACGGGCACGAGGCTGCTCAGGAGTTGCTCCATCTACGCCAGGGTTCCCGATCTGTTTCTGACTTCGCCATAGACTTCCAGACCCTGGCTATCTCATCTGGCTGGGGTAATGAGGCATTGTTCGACACTTTTTTAAACGGTCTTTCTGAAGAATTGAAGGATGAATTAATATCCCATGATCTGCCTGAGACCTGCGAGGGGTTGGTCAATCTGGCCATCCGCGTCGACACTAGGTTGCAGCAACATCGACGATTTAGGGCATCCGGAGCTGTGGGCGGAGGAATTCCCCGTCTCGCCACCTTTGTCTATACTGTGGCAAGCCCGGACACTCACCCGTGAGAGGGGTACGGGTGAGCGCCACTCACCTACCCAACGAACCCTCCTTCCTGCCGTCCTGACCTGGGGAGAACAACGACAAGAGACAGAGGTCCTCGTTGATTCGGGTGCGGAGGAGAATTTTATCGACGCCGGTCTGGTGAGCCAGTGGGGGCTGCCCGTTGAGAATCTCAAGGTGCCCCTGGTGGCCAACGCCCTAACGGGAGTCAAGCTGGCTACTGTCCGTCAGGTCACCATACCGGTGAGTCTCTGTCTTCTCCACACCCACTGTGAATCGATTACATTCTTTGTCATTGACTCTCCTGACTCCCCTGTTCTCCTAGGACACCCCTGGCTAATCAAACACAATCCCCATATAGACTGGCAGGAGAGTAAAATTATAGCATGGTCTCCCACCTGTCAACTGTCTTCCTGCTCCTAGTGTTTCTGTGAGGTCTGTCCCTGTCCAACCCGAGGAGTTTCCTGATCTGTCTGCTGTACCCCCAGACTACATGGACCTCAAGTCAGTTTTTAGCAAGTCCCGCGCCTCGTCCTTGCCCCCTCACCGATCCTATGATTGTGCCATCGACCTCCTCCCTGGCGCCTCACCACCTAAGGGGCGACTCTACTCTCTTTCCCGCACCGAGACGGAGGCCATGGACAAGTACATAAGGGAGTCCCTTGCTGCTGGCATAATCCGCCCGTCCTCGTCCCCTGCCGGAGCCGTTTTTTTCTTCGTCTCCAAAAAAGATGGTTCGCTCCGGCCATGTATTGATTATCGTGGTCTGAATAATGTAACCATTAAGAATCGTTACCCTCTCCCCCTCATGTCATCCGCCTTTGAGCTCCTGCAAGGGGCCAAAGTTTTTTCAAAATTAGACCTGCGGAACGCCTACCACCTGGTCCGCATACGTGAGGGGGATGAGTGGAAGACGGCGTTTAATACCACTTCAGGACACTATGAATACCTCGTCATGCCTTTTGGACTTACTAACGCCCCCGCCGTTTTTCAGACGATGGTCAACGACATTCTTAGAGATTTATTAAATCATTTTGTTTTTGTTTTCCTGGATGATATCTTGATTTTTTCAAAGTCCCTGTCGGAACACATTGTCCATGTCCGAACGGTCCTGAGACGTCTCCTTGATAATGAACTCTATGTCAAGGCGGAGAAATGCGAGATCCATCAGGAGTCAGTCTCTTTCCTCGGCCACGTTATCTCCCCGGGGTCCATCCATATGGACCAGCAGAAAGTGAGGGCAGTTTTGGAGTGGCCTACTCCCACCACTCGCCGAGGTCTGCAGAGTTTTTTAGGTTTCGCCAATTTTTACCGGCGATTTATCCGAAACTTCAGTACCATCGCCACTCCCCTCACTGCCCTGACGTCTTCTAAGGTCAGGTTTGCCTGGTCATCAGAGGCTGAGAGAGCCTTCGGAGAGTTGAAGAGACGTTTTACGTCGGCCCCTGTCCTGACCCAACCCGATCCTGATCGTCAATTTATCGTTGAGGTCGATGCCTCCGAGGTGGGCGTTGGGGCAGTCCTATCTCAACGTTCCTCCCAAGACAACCGTATCCACCCGTGTGCCTTCTTCTCCCACCGTCTTTCACCTGCAGAGCAGAACTACGATGTGGGAAACCGGGAGCTCTTGGCCGTTAAATTAGCCTTGGAGGAATGGAGACACTGGCTGGAGGGCGCCCCGGTCCCATTTCTTGTATGGACAGACCATAAGAATCTTCAATATATTAGTCAAGCCAAGAGATTAAATCCCCAACAGGCACGCTGGTCCCTATTTTTCTCTCGATTCAACTTCACACTCTCTTACCGCCCTGGCCATAAAAATACTAAACCCGATACTTTATCCCGACAGTTCACTTCAGGCAGAGAGAATCCAGATCCAGAACCCATCATTCCCCCTAGCCGTGTTGTTGGAGCGGCCCGCCTCGACATTGAGTCGCTCGTTTTGGCGGCTCAAGCAGACGAGGCGGGTCCGAGTCAGTGTCCTGTTAACCGTCTGTATGTTCCCAGCTCTGCCCACAGGTTCTGCAGTGGGGGCACTCTTCCCGACTCTCCTGTCATCCCGGTGCCAGCCGAACCCAGGCTTTCATCGAGAGACGCTTCTGGTGGCCGTCCATCAGGAGTGATGTCGTCCAGTTTGTCCAGTCCTGTCCCACGTGTGCACAGAATAAATCGTCCAACCAACCACCTGCCGGACTGCTTCAACCCCTAGCGATTCCCCAAAGACCCTGGTCCCACATCGCATTAGATTTCGTGACTGGTTTGCCCCCTTCTGACGGTAACACCACCATTCTCACAATTGTTGACCGTTTCTCCAAAGCAGTTCATTTTGTTCCCCTGCCTGGTCTCCCCTCAGCCAAAGACACTGCCCAACTCATGATACAACATGTCTTCCGTATCCATGGTCTCCCCGTAGAAGCGGTGTCTGATAGAGGGCCCCAGTTCACCTCCTCTTTTTGGAAAGCCTTCTGTAAATTACTTGGTGCCTCTGTTTGTCTTTCTTCCGGTTTTCACCCACAGACCAACGGACAATCCGAGAGGGCGAACCAGTCATTAGAGACCGTGCTGCGCTGCATGGTTTCCCAGAACCCTTCCCCCTGGAGCCGACAGCTACCTTGGGTCGAATACGCCATCAATTCCCATGTTTCATCCGCCACGGGCAAATCCCCCTTCGAGTGCTCCTTGGGCTACCAACCCCCGTTGTTTCCGGACCAGGAGGAGGAGGTTGGGGTACCTTCCGCGGAGGGATTCATCCGGCGCTGTCGGCAGACCTGGAAGCGTACCCGCACCACCCTTCTTCGATCGGCTGCTCGGATGAAGACCCAGGCCGACAAACGTCGGTCCCAAGCTCCCTCCTACCATCAAGGCCAACGGGTGTGGTTATCCACACGGGACCTGCCTCTGAGGGTCGAATCCCGCAAACTTTCCCCACGATTCATCGGTCCATTCCCCATCACCAAAGTCATCAGTCCCACAGCCGTCCGTTTAAAACTTCCCTGTCCTTTACGCCGCATCCATCCCACCTTCCATGTTTCCCGCATCAAGCCCTTTATCTGTAGCCCCATGCATCCACCTCTCCCCCGTGTTCCTCGATGTAAGCTTTGCTCATGTTTTTTCCTGCTCCAGTGTTACCTTCCTGTGAATTCTGATTTTCGTGTTTTGCCTGCACCCGTGTTTGTTTACCTGTGGATTTTGTATCCTGAACTTTTGCCTACCTGTTTTCTTGGATTAACTTTCTACGATCGAGAGGATTGCTTCTTTGTTTTGCCGTCTATGTTTAATATTACAAGACCGGATCTTTTGTGTGTTTTTCCCCAAAGACTTATATGATTTTGTGTTGGACTTTCCTTCTGTTTTTGGATCTTCTGAGCTTTATTCCCTTTTTTAATTTTCCCTGATCATTGTAAAATAAACCTTTTGCTCCGATCTGCTTTTGGGTCCCAGTCAGTTTGTTACACACTGCTGTGCTTTCTTGGCCAGTGATGCAGTGTTGGTGGTCCAGGAGAGGTCGTCGCTGATGTGCACCCCCAGGAACTTGGTGCTGCTCACCCTCTCCACTGCAGCACTGTCGATGGTCAATGGGGGGTGTTGGGTGTGGCCCCTCTGGAAGCTGACCACAATCTCCTTGGTCTTGCTGACATTTAAGCTGGAGATTGTTGCCTTTGCACCATCTGGTCAGAAGATCCACCTCTTTCCTATAGTGGGTCTTGTCTCCATTGGTGATGAGGCCCACCAGTGTTGTGTCGTCCGCAAACTTCACTAGGGGGAGCTGTGTGTTGGTGTGCAGTCATGTGTCAGCAGGGTGAAGAGGATTGGACTGAGTACACAGCCTTGTGGGGGGCCTGTGCTCAGGGTTATGCTGTTGGAGATGATGTTGCCAACACACCGCTTGCGGCCTCTGGCTAAGGAAATCCAGCAGCCAGTTGCCAGGTGCTGAGGCCCAGTTTGTCCATCTTGCAGATGAGATGCTATGGTATTATGGTATTGAATGCTGAGCTGGAGTCTATGAACAGCTATCTTGTCCAGGTGGAGGGCAGAGCAGATTGCATCCTCTGTAGATCACTTCGCTCTGTACGCAAACTGGTATGGGTCCAGGCTGGGGGGCAGGGTGGATTTAATGTGTGAAAGGATTAGTCGTTCAAAGCACTTCATGATGATGGGTGTCAGTGCCACAGGACAGTAGTCGTTGAAGCAGGATGGTGATGGTTTCTTTGGCACTGGTATGATGGTGGCAGCTTTGAAGCCTCATGGCACAATGGCTTGACTCAGGGAGGTGTTAAAGATGTCTGTGAAGACAAGGTTATCTTGTTAGTGTAGTCCTGTTTTGCTTTCTTGATGCCACGGGACAGGTCGGCTCTCGCTGTTCTCAGGCCTGATTCGTCTCCAGCTTTGAAGGCCTTGTCTCTGGCCCCCAGCAGCCAGTGGATGTCCCCTGTTAGCCATGGCTTCTGGTTAGCTCGACTGGTGATGCCCTTCATGTGGGTCACGTCATTAATGCATTTGGTGATGTAGGAATTCACAGTGTCTGTGTACTCTTCGACATCTGTGATGTTGTTTTTGGTTGCTGCTTTCTTGAACATGTCCCAGTCTGTTGTCTCAAAACAGTCCTGTAGAGGAGAGGTCGCCTCCTGTGGCCACAACCTTACTTCTTTCAGAACAGGTTTGATGGCTTTCACTCTCGGCCTGTATGCTGGCATTAGCATAATTGCGAGGTGATCAGAGGCGCCGATGTGGGGGATGGGGGTGGCTTGTATGCTCCTTTGCTGAGTGTAAACAAAGTCAAAAATATTGTCCAGTCTTGTTGGAAAATGGACATGTTGATGAAACTTTGGCAGAACAGTCTTGAGATCAGCATGATTGAAATCTCCTGTAACGATTATGAAGCCGCCTGGGTGTGCTGTTTGTGGTTCACTCATGGCCTGGTACAGTTCATTTAGTGCTGCACCCCTAACGCTGTTACTGTTAGTGGGGGTATGTAAGTAGCGACCAGCAAGATCGAACTCCCTAGGCAAGTAGAAAGGGCAGCACTTCACGATCATGAACTCTGTCAGAGGTGAGCAGTGTTTGCGAACTACAGTAGCATCACGGCAGCACGCTTCATGGTTGTAAACACAGACGCCGCCACCGCATGTCTTCCCTCCGTCTGCTAGAGCCCTGTCAGATCTGTAGCATGCTAGCTGCTCCAGTTGTATCACAGAGTCCGGAATGTTGTTGTTAAGCCATGTTTCAGTGAAAACAAGCACACAGCAGTGACTTACTTTCCGATTTGCTGATCTCAGAAGTCGAATGTCATCCATTTTGTTGTCCAGTGATCGTACGTTGGCTAGAAGGATGGAAGGAACGGCTGGGCGAGTTGGCTTAGCCTCTAGCCTAGCTCGGACACCTCCACGCTTGCCCCGCTTCCTCGTCCTTGAACACCGCTTCCGACGCCTCCTTTCAGGTTGCAGGCGAGTCCGGTGAGTTAGCTTTGTTGCTGTGTTTAAAACTCCGCAGATACTGCTTCTCTGAATGTGTAAGAGAGCCTGTCGACTGTACACATATTCTGACGTAGAATGACAGAAAAAACTTGCAGACAAACACTTGTTTGACGAATAAAATAACGCATTGTCGGGAGAGTGTGAGGTCACTGCGTCTACACGCGCTACCATCTTGGATATATGTGTCTGTGTTTGAGTGCATCTGTGCCTCTGTGTGTGTATGTGTGTGTGTGTGTGCATCTGTGCCTGTGTGTGTGTGTGTGTGTTTGCGCATGAGTGTGTGTGTGTGCGTTGTAGATAGCCAGATGAGATAGAGGCAGCAGGTAGTGCTGTTGGATGCTGATGGAGCTTTTAGAAGAGAAAGGTCAGACAGAGACTGGAGCTCTTAGAACTCAGCAGACGCTCATTGGCAACTAATGACACCACACACACACACACACACACACACACACACAGACAGACAGCTAATGCCACCACACACACTACACACACACAACTAATGCCACTGTGCACACACACAATTACACTACACACACACACACACACACACACACACACACACACACACACACACATACTACCAATGCCACATGCACACACTCAACTACACACACACAACTAATGCCACCATGCATACACTAAACAACACACACACACAACTAATGCCACCATGCATACACTAAACAACACACACACACAACTAATGCCACCATGCATACACTAAACAACACACACACACAACTAATGCCACCATGCATACACTAAACAACACACACACACAACTAATCCCACCATGCATACACTAAACAACACACACACACAACTAATGCCACCATGCATACACTAAACAACACACACACACAACTAATGCCACCATGCATACACTAAACAACACACACACACAACTAATGCCACCATGCATACACTAAACAACACACACACACAACTAATGCCACCATGCATACACTAAACAACACACACACACAACTAATGCCACCATGCATACACTAAACAACACACACACACAACTAATGTCACCATGCATACACTAAACAACACACACACACAACTAATGTCACCATGCATACACTAAACAACACACACACAACTAATGCCACCATGCATACACTAAACAACACACACACACAACTAATGCCACCATGCATACACTAAACAACACACACACACAACTAATGCCACCATGCATACACTAAACAACACACACACACAACTAATGTCACCATGCATACACTAAACAACACACACACACAACTAATGTCACCATG
>JAIFZK010000024.1:15277500-15325000 GCA_027481765.1 Tenualosa thibaudeaui
CTAAACAAAGAGAGCAGCACACATCCATTTTAAGATCACTGTTCATTTCATTTTGTATGCCTTGTCTTGCCTTATACTCTTACTCCTGCAACACCCCCCCTCCTAACACACACACACACACACACACCACTCTCTGTCTTTTTCTTTTGGAGCTCTCTTAGGCTTTCATTACAGCCAAAGTGAGATGCTTTCATTTTTGTCAAAAGCTGCAATCAGACTACTGAAAGGCATGCAATCAGACTACTGAAAGGCATCAGACCACTGAAAGCAATCAGACTACTGAAAGGCATCAGACCACTGAAAGCAATCAGACTACTGAAAGGCATCAGACCACTGAAAGCAATCAGACTACTGAAAGGCATCAGACTACTGAAAGGCAGGCAATCAGACTACTGAAAGGCAGGTAATCAGACTACTGAAAGGCATGGTAAGCCTTGAAACACCAAAAGCATAACTGCCTCTGAGAAAAGAGTTTGCCAAGATGATATGTGGTGTGTGGGGTATGATGATATGTGGTGTGTGGGGTATGAAGATGATATGTGGTGTGTGGGGTATGAGGACTTGCTGTGAAAGATGTGGCTGGGTGATCTGTCATGCGTGCTGTAGTTTACACAAAGATTTCACAAAGATTGCCAAAGACCTTTTCTCAGTCACTATGTGCAGCTATTAACCTGTACCATACATTACAACACACAAAGACAGAGCAGGTTCAAAGACAGATTTCACTGCCTAAGACCCTCTCAGCAAGCATGTGAAGGAACTGACCTGTACCATACAGCATACACACACACACACACACACACACACAAGAAATATTTCAGGATTTAGCTGCCAAAGACCTTTGAGGGTGTGTATGCAGGGGCCTAGAAACTCAGAGAGTGTGTAAGGAGCTGAGCTGTGTAAAGGCACACCGACGGACAGAGAGGTGGAAATCATGAAAGGATTTAATGTCCTCGGTGAGAGGTGGGAATTGGGAACCTGAACCAACTTCTTTTCAGACTCCCACACAGTACCTTTACTCTCTGTGTGTGTGTGTGTGTGTGTGTGTGTGTGTGTGTGTGTGTGTGTGTGTGTGTGTGTGTTTGAAGAGCCATTTTGCAGGAAGCTAATCTATTTAATCGGATAATCTATGTATTTAATCTCTGCATTTAATCTGTTTAATCACAGTGAGCTAATCTTGTGCATATACTACTGTTGTTACTGTTAATGCGCTGTATACACAGTAACTAGGACAGCTAAGCAAACATTGCTGACTCAAGGACACAGAGTGTTTAGATTGTGCCAAGACTCACCTCTTGCATTCTAATTAAGAGACAGACCATAAAGCCTGGGCATCTTTTGTGTGATCAAATTTATTTGCTATACCACCTCTACCACCTATCAACCTCAGTATTAAAAAAACGGTAACACTTTATATTAGCACACACAGATCCAATATTAACAAGCTGCTTATTAACATGCAAATTAATAATGTACTAGTCATTTGTTAGTCATCATCATATTTTAATACCATATTCTGTATGACCTTATTCTACCCATAGTAGACCATTAACTAAGAAATTTGCCAGTATTACTTCCTAATTACACGTTATTCATAGTAAGTAAGTTAGTTGTTGTATAACTGTTGAACAGTTATTCTCAATCAAAAAATGTAATTAGGACAAGATTAGAACTTGTAGCTTTGGGTTTTGTTCCCATGAATAGACCATGTTTTCTCAGAATTACTGAAGGAGAATAACTGCTCCTGTTGTACTACCGTCTTATAAGCCCCACACTAACCAAAGCATATTCAATTCATAATTCATATACAACAGCTAACTTACTATACCCTAGCTTAATATCAGCAAAATTCTGAGTTAATGGTCTGTTATGGGAAGAATAAAGTCATGCAGAATAAGGTATTAATAAGTGATTTGTAGTGACTAACAAATGGCTAGTACATTATTAATTTGCATGTTAATAAGCAGCTTGTTAATGGCGGATCTGTGTGTGTTAATATAAAGTGTTACCAAAAAACCTTACACTGTTTTTTTCCCATCTCACCTCCAGGATCCTTTTTGATCAGGGCTTTCTCATCTATCTCATCTATCTGTTGTGCCATAGCATCGTTTACAGCAGTGGCGGATCTAGGACAAGCTAATAGGTGGGCCAAAGTTAAATGGAGATGGGCCAAAGAAGCCACCCAACATACAGAAAAAAAGATTGTTCTACTCGTTCACCGTAGCCTAAATACCAGAGACGGATGGACCTCCAGGGAGACTTCTGGGAGATGTTTGGTTTAGATGTTTCATATAATTTTACTCAGATTCATATGCATTGCACACTGTGAGTAGAAGGATAAACCACAGCCCAAAATGATATGGTTTGTAAACTGTGTGTGCTTTTGAAGATGGCAGTAATGGCCTATGCCTATTCCTGATGAATTCAGCTTCTGATATCACCTTTTAATTAACAGGCTGGAGGGATTTAGGCTACAAAACATGTTTAGGCAAAAAAATGTTTTATATCCTTAGCTCCAAGCCTTGTCTGTGAGAATGGTTTAGTTTGCTATACCTATACCTGCAGCAATAACAGCATGAGTGTTCTCTCTTTCATTGAGTTCTGCTGCTACTTGTGTTAGAAATGTCTGTTTTGAAAAATATCTGCAACACAGTAATTCTGTTATAAAAGAGGTGCAGTCAGATCTTTTTGACCTTTCAGGTCTGAGCCTCCTTCTCTGACAACGGAGCGACTGAACTGAAACATTGGTCAGTGAGGAGTAAACTTCAGAAGGTTAAAACTAGTCTATGATTATAAATTTTATAATTTTCTCTTGCAGTAGCTTTACATTGATGCTCTAATGGGATGTGCTTCATAATCTTCAGAAATTGAAATTAGTTTATTTAAAAAAAAAAAAAATGTAACGTCTGTCAAGCCTAATCTCTGATTGGATGAGCCAGCTGTCAGTCTGGGTGGGCCTTGGCCTACCCATGGATTCGTGCCTGGTTTACAGTTGTCTTCATGATGGAAGGGATAACATTCTACAAAGCGGTTTTTATCATGGAATAACTCCCGACGGACTGATGCACACTTGAATCACTCTGTCGGGAGTTATTCCATGAGGAGGACCGCCAAGCTGGCCTGCCCACCGCACATTCTTCTGTGGTCCACTTCTCTGGAACTTGAAAAATGTTGTATCTTTTGCAGTCATGCAAAAGTTTACACAGACATTTCACCTCCCTACACACACACACACACACACAAACACCACTCCGAGACAGGAGCTGTCAGAGGCAGTTTGCTATTCATAGAGTTCAGAACAGAAATGAACAAACTGAAGTAGTCCACAGGAAACAAACACACACACACACACACAGACACACACAAACACACACACAAACACACATACAGACACACACACACACACACACAAACACACACACGCACTAGCACTCATAAACCTGGCTCTATTTCGATTCTGTCAGTTCTCATCATGTTCTTTTTACCACCACTCCCCCCCACACACACACACACGCACACACTCTCAATCCCTCTCTCTTTCTCACTTTATTTCTCTCTTTCCCACTTACACTCTCTCTCGTTCTCTTCTCTTCTCTAACTTGTGCCCTTCTCTATTCATCTGTTTTCTCTATATTGCCTTCTCTCTTTCTCCCTCCCTCTCTCTCTCTCTCTCTCACTTACTCCCCCTTTCCTCCCTCTACCACTTTCTCTCCCACACACTTGTCCTCTTTCCTTTCTGCTCTGCCATTCTCTCTATATATTCCTTTCTCCCTGTCTCTCTCTCTCACACACACACACTCTCTGTCTGTCTCTCACTTTCTCTCTCTCTCCTCTCTCTCTCTGTGTATACGTGTGTCTCTGTGTCTCTCTCTGTCTCTTTCGTTCTGTCTGTCTCTCTCTCTCTCTATGTGTCTCTCTGTTTTTCTGTGTGTGTGTGTGTGTGTGTGTGTGTGTCTCTGTCTCACTCTGTCTCTTTCTCTCTGTCTGTCTCTCTCTATCTCTTGTGTGCCTTATTAGAGGAGACTCCATTTGTTTGGTTATTCAAGGGTTTTCTATTTAGACCTCTAATGATGCTGCAGTAATGTCCCATATAGCTGCCTGACTGGCTGGGGCGGCTGGTTAGCGTTGTGCTGTGCCGGAGTGTTGCCTCAAGAGGTGTGTGTGTGTGTGTGTGTGTGTTTAAAGAAACTGCATTCTTTCCTGGTCCTCACATTGCTGTAGTGTGCATATGGACTAAGATGCATGTAAACACATGTAAACACACTCTCACACGCACACACACAGAAATACACACACACAAACACGTACACACACAGACACACAGAAACACCCACAACAATAGCAATGGCCATAGGTGTTTGTAAAGCAGAGGTAAAGTTGTGTAAAGGTGTGTGTAGCCCCAATTACCTCCCAGAGCTGCCCAGACAAGGACAGAGAGCGGGAGAGAGAGTTAGCCCTGCGGGCTACGGGCCAGAAACCAAAGGAAAAAGACTTTCAGAAAAACAATAGAAACTTTCAGCATTTCCTGTGGATTTCTCTTGTAGGCACTTTATTGTTTTTCCTGTATACACTTCTGTTACTCTTGCATTTAACTGGAATCTTACCTCAGTCTCAGCCTCCTGCACATACACATCACTGCATATATGCAAACATTTCTAACATTGTACTCACTATTCCTCTCCCAGAACAAGGTCATGCATATATACACACAGGGTGTGATTTGTCAAAAAAACAGAGGGTTTTTTTAATTGTTAATTGTTTTAATTGTTTTTTAATCATGGAAAATAATCAATCAACAGGCTTAATTCTTTTTTTAGGTTAATGGTAGACCCTATGTGCCTAAATTATGAACAGATGAGCATTCATCTTCAGTGCATTAAACATGAAACATTTCATTTTCTGTGCCGGCCACGATGTGACGGCTTATTTGGGCTTTAGAACCATGGATAAGGTCCGATCACGCAAACATGTCAGAGGATTGGAAGAGGAACATTAGCCTAATGGGATCGGTCTGTAAAACGTAACAATAATGATTTCACATGTCATTAAATATGATTTCACATGTTATGTCAAAGTAACTAATTATAAAACTAAATAAACAGTTTGCTCTGATGTCGGATTTCATGTGACCTTTTCGGTTTTCCTGCTGGCGTGTCATCTGGAGCGTGTCGTCCTTCTTTTATCCACACCTCTGCGAACCTCTGTGCAGGGAACGAACACACATCTGGCCCAATAACAGCGATGTATGACTTAATCGGATGTCTTTTTTGTGCTGGTCCTGTGAAGTAGGATATACTGTTCTGAACGCGTTTCATTTTCCCTCGTTTTTTATTACTTCCGTGTAGAATGCAGAAACAATGTATTTATGTGCATGGGGACGTTCGCGAACAACGAGATAACCGACATTTCGGGTCAGGTTGAAAGTTAGTAGGCTACCAACAATGTAGATTATAGCTGTGTAAGAAACTGTCACAACCTGATTTCAATTTCAATCGTTTTTTTTTTTTTTAATTGACGGTTTTTTATCCCCCCAAGGATGAAATTCATTCAGCAGAGGTAAAAACCAGAAGGGCATGATCCCCCCGCATCCCCCCCTACAAATCGCACCCTGCATACACACATGTCTGAACCCTACAGCCCTGCACATGATTATACACACAATATGAACGTCTCTCATTGTGTGCACGTTTTAACCTCATACAAGGTTATTCACATATTTGCTAAGCTTTTGCATGAGTATATGCACACAACCTTACAAGGTTATGGACAAATGACTCTTTGACTCTATGTGGAATATGGAATATGCACATTTTCTATCTTTATTTACAAGATTATGCATAAATACTTTAACCCTATGTGAAAAGGTTGTCTTTACACTTCTCTCTTTGTCTTTACACGTCTCTCTTTGTCTTTACATCTCTCTCTTTGTCTTTACACGTGTCTCTTTGCCTTAACACGTCTCTCTTTGTCTTTACATCTCTCTCTTTGTCTTTACGCGTCTCTCTTTGCCTTAACACGTCTCTCTTTGTCTTTACACGTCTCTCTTTGTCTTTCTGTCTCACCAGCCCTTTTGCTTCTTTATGATGTCACCAACAAAGCCTCATTCACCAACATCCAGGTAAGAAAACTCACTTTGTTTTGTTTGTGTTTGTGTGTGTGTGTGTGTATGTGTGTGTGTGTTTGTTTTGTATTTCACTTGCATTTCACCAAGGACATTTTCTTCAGGTTGGTTGTTTTCTCTTCTGTCATTGGCTGGCTAATTGGTTGATTTGGTTTATTAGTAGAAAGGCACAAAAAACAACTTACATTTACATTTACATTTATGCATTTAGCAGACGCTTTTATCCAAAGCGACTTACATTTTGTCAACTGTCAATTGTTCAGGGCCAGTCTCCCCTAAAGCAACTTGGTGTTAAGTAAGAATGGTATCAGTAATCATAATACTGATACTATTATGTCATTTCAATATCACTGTCATATTTCAGATGTAGGTAAACCATAGGTAATGTGGTATGGCTGTACTGTAGTAGTGTTTTGAGCAACAGGCTTTATTGATTGACCTAGATCTGGCCTAGATCTATGTCTGCCTGTGGGATGTTCAAAGCAGTTGGCTTATGTAGTAAAGCAGACCTGAATCTAAATCAGAATCTGAATCTGAATCTGAATCAGACACACAGAGTAAGCCCTCTTGTCACCTAGGGCCATGTTGAACCCCGTTAGATCCATTAAAGTCACAGCGATCAGGATGAGTGTGTGCGTAGACAGGAACATGACGTGTGTGATGTGATGGATCAGAGGTCTGTTGAGAGACGGAGTGGAGGGTTAAGGCTGTGTGACAGCCCCTGTTGATGCCCCTCATCAACACACAGTTTCAGTGGGACAGAATGATCTGACAGGAAAGTGAGACTGTATGTGTGTGTGTATGTGTGGGTAGGTGGGTATGTGTGTGTGCATGTGTCCTTGTACATGTTTGTGTGCATGTGTACGTGTGTGTGTGTGTGTGTGTGTGTGTGTGTGTGTGTGTGTGTGTGTATGTATGCACAAATGTGCGTGTGTGTGTATGTGCACATGTGTGTGTGCGTGTATGTATGTGTTTTTGTTCTGTAGGTGAAGTTGCTAGTTTACTAGCATTTGAAGGGTGAGATGAGACCTGAAAGCGAAATGTAAAGTTGCTTTCGGTTTCATCACATTCTCTGGAGGATAATTTGGAATCCTGTACTGTCGTGCCTTTACTGAGGGAGAGGTCATGTGTGAAAATAAGCCTATTTAGACAACGTAATCTATTTAAAGGGGGAACAACACACATCTTGCTGAGGTGCTAATCAACTCATTAAGGACTTCAAACAGGAAGGATGGCACCTATACTTTTCCTGTCTCTTGTGCTGTGATAATCACTCTGTGTGAAACAGCTTTAGCATCGGCTGTGATGAATACTGCTTGTCAATGATCTGTGAGAGGGAGACGAGCCTACTAGCATGTAGCTGAAAGCACAAAAGAGCAGGAATGATGGTGTTTGTGTTTGTGTTTGAGTTTGTTTTTGTGATGGCCCTGATGAGCTAGAGAGAGCTCCCAAACAGTGGTAAAATATATGAAAATATTTTTGCGTCTGAGGTTTTAGTTGACACATACACCCACACACACACACACATACACACAGACACACACACACACACAGGCAAACGTAGGAAAATACAGAGCCATAAATATAAATACACAAATGTATGCATAAACAATCATCGTGTAACAGATTGGAGTGGTTACTTGCTGGGTAATCATAGATAGCATGGTGTGAAGAGACTACATGGCTTTTCTCCTCTAAGCCAATAAATCATTAGTCACACACACACACACACGCACGCACAAACACACACACAGTCTCACTCAAATATTCACACACTTACTCACGCATGCAAACACACACACACACACCCAAACAATCTTACTCACACATTTACACACTTACTCACAGCCACACACACACACACACACACACACACACAAAAACACACTGAAAGAGATAACACAATGCGAGATGAGGCTAATCTGTATTAGCCGCTCACTGAGGCGAAGCAAACAGCTCATTTTCTCCCCCTCACTGGAGGGAATCTCTTCATTACACCTGCCTCAGACGGGCCTGTCGGCCCTAAATCAACTCCAATCAAGCCACTAAAGGGGCCAGGATGGGCTTAGAGGTGTCATGCCTGCGTGAGTGAATTACCAATACATCCTCATCACTACCTAGCACCTGCACTCTCCTGCGCCAGGATAGGCTTAGAGATGTCACTTCTCACACCGCATGTGTGTGTGTGTGTGTGTGTGTGTGTGTGAAATACTGCAGACACTTTCATCATTGCACACACAAACGGAATGGCAATTCCAAGGAGCTGGTTAATGGAAAGGCAGCACGTGGATCAGCCATCTCTCTTCCTCCAATAATCTCTGCAATGGTGCTTAACAAGGAAACACAGTGTTGTTGGCTCTTTGTGTGGATGTTTATACATCTTTGTCTGTGTGTGTGTGTGTGTGTGTGTGTGTGTGTGTGTGTGTGTTTGGGGAGACGAGAGGAGAGGAGGGGAGACGAGAGGAGAGGAGGGGAAATGAGAGAGGAGAAGAGGAGAGGAAGGGAGAGGAGAGGAGGAGAGATGAGAGGAGAGGAGGAGAGATGAGAGGAGAGGAGGAGAGATGAGAGGAGAGGAGAGGAGAGGAGGAGAGATGAGAGGAGAGGAGAGGAGAGGAGAGGAGGAGAGGAGAGGAGGAGAGGAGAGGAGAGGAGGAGAGGTGAGAGGAGGAGAGGAGAGATGAGAGGAGAGGAGGAGAGATGAGAGGAGAGGAGAGGAGAGGAGAGGAGGAGAGGAGAGGAGAGGAGGAGAGGTGAGAGGAGAGGAGAGGTGAGAGGAGAGGAGAGGAGTGAGGAAAGGAGGGGAGAGGAGACAAGAGAGGAGAGGAGGGAAGTTGAGAGGAGCTGTCTGTGTGAATTTACTGGGCCACATGATGGAATTCATGACAAGAATAAAACCATAAATTGTCAAACAGCCTGAGGTGTCTGAGAGAGAGAGAGGGATAGAAAGAGAGAGAGAGAAGAGGAAGGAGAAGAGGGAGAAGAAGACGAAGATATGAACTTGGTTGGGCCATGGGGTGTTGTGAATGACATTAATAGGCCATTGAGGCAGTTTAGTTTTATATTGCTAGCCGTCGGCACTCACTGCCCACTCGAATACACATTCAGCTACATTAAATATAAACTAAAGGGTTTTTAAGTTCATATTTTCACATGCATTGCATACAGCAGCTTGGAACTATGAGATGGCAATGCTGTTGCTCTAGAAATCTGCTGTGAAAGTGTGCGTTTGTGCAAGTGTGTGTGGCTGTCTCTCTGCCTGTCTGGCAATATGTCTATCTGTGTTTGGGGGTAGGTATGACAGAAAGAGCAAGAGACAGAGAGAAGGAGAGTGTGTTTGTGTGTGTGTGTGTGTGTTCTCACGACCCCTTCCATTCATTACTTCTATGGCAGATATCTTCTCACAAACACCCTTTAAACTGTTCCTCCTGAGATTTACAGAGTGATTGACTTACACAAGGCAGATTGTCCACACCATGGCGAGGTCTTAACCAGTGACATTTACTGTAATGGTGAGATGTTTCTACCATAGAAATAATGGCCATGATGGTTCTCATGACACAATACAATGATAAGTGACAGTTTATGTGTATCTGTAAGGAGGATGTCATGGAGACTCCTGCCATGAACATTTACAATGACAGTAACATGACCCTGTGAGTGACGTGTATGATGGTAGTTATCTCAACAGTATGACACTGTGTATGACAGTATGATTATCATCACAGTTTGTAGCACCTGAGCTCACAAAGTTTGAGCGGTACGTAGATCTCAACTAACCATGTGTAGTGTAGCGCCACCTATTGAGAGACCAAAATATTAAAAATGAGAAGTTTCTCTTGTAGCTAAATTTCTGTTAATTAACCCTAATGTACACTAATTGCATGTTTTCATTACAGCATCATGAATGCTCCTTTCTCTTATTACTTTACTGGAGATTGAGGAAGGGAAACCTGCCTTCAGTGTTCTTGTGTCCCTTTGTGTGTGTGTTTGTGTGTGTGTGTGTGTGTGTGTGTGTGTGTGTGTGTGTGTGTGCACCTGTGTGTAGTGTACTGTGTGTGTATAGTATGTGTGTGTGTGTGTGTGTGTCCTATGACTTTACACTAGATCAAGCGAGGAAGGGAACCCTGCCTTCAGTGTTCTTGTGTCTGTGTGTGTGTTTGTGTGTGTGTGCACACGTGTGTGTGTGTGTGTGTATGTGTGTGTGTGTCCTATGACTTTACTGAGATAGAGGAAGGGAACCCTGTCTACAGTGTTCTTGCGTATGTGTGTGTGTGTTTGTGTGTGTGTGTGTGTGTGTGTGTGTGTGTGTGTGTGTGTACATGTGCGCACGTGTGTGTGTGTTTGTGTGAGTGTGTGTGTCCTATGACGTTACTGAGGAACCCTGCCTACAGAAGCAAAAATAGAATAAGATTCAGTTTATGGAAATAAACTAAGCAGTCAGTTGCCAGATTACAGAACGTAAGTTGACACGCACACATCAGACCCTCTGTCAAAGAAGCTATTTAAAAAATGGAAGGGAAGCTAATTATAGTGGTGTCAAATTGTACTGTTCTGTGATGAGTGGAAGTGTGTGTGGGGTTTACCTGTGTGTGGAATTTTCCACTGCTTTGCTTTTCACTTCCTCAGACAACTGTGTGTGTGTGTGTGTGTGTGTGTGTGTGTGTGTGTTTGTGTGTGTGCGTGTGTGTGGCTGTGTGTGTGTGTGTTTGAGTGTGTGTATGTGTGTGTGTGCGTGTGTGTGTGTGTATATGTGTGTGTATGTGTGTGATATTCACACTCTCTGCACACACAGGGTCGGGGTCTTATCTCCAGTTACTTTGTGGATGTTGGTCACTCTCTTATCATCCTTACACTGAATAGAAAGCAAGCCCACAACCAAATGGGAAGCTAAGATCATACTGGAAGATCTCTGCTTGCGTCACAGTGGTTATTGTTAGTTTGTGTCTGACTGTGTTGTGATCTCTCTTTCTCTCTCTCTCTCCCTCTCCCTCTCTGTATATTTTGTGTGTGTGTGTGGAATGGAGCAGGGTCTGTGTGTGTGTGTGTGCGTCTGCCTGTGCATCTGTTTGTGATAGTAGTGAGTGTAGTGAGAGAGCCTTAAACCAGAGAGAGAGAGAGAGTGACAGTGACCGAGTGCTAGAGGGAGGGAGATGTGGAGGAGAGGAGAGTTAGAGAGAGGGAGAGAAGGACAATGAGAGAGAGAGGGACAGAAAGAGAGAGGAGGAGGAGAGGGGGGAGAGTTAAAGACAGGGAGAGGAGGACAATGAGAGAGGAGGAGGAGAAGGAGGAGAGTTAGAGAGAGGGAGAGGAGGACAATGAGAGAGAGAGAGGAGAAGGAGAAGGAGGAGAGTTAGAGAGAGGGAGAGGAGGACAATGAGAGAGAGACGGACACAGAGAGAGAGCGAGGAGTATTAGTGAGAAAAGTTGGAAAATAAAAGAACAGACTGAAAGTAATGGCTGACTGAGTCTGAGGGGAGGTGAGGTGGGGTGAGGTGAGGAGGGGTTGGGGAGGATTTGGCTCCTCACATGATGCTCTCATAGCCCTTGGGAATACAGTAGATGCTAATTATTTTAGCTTTTCTATCACAGCATCTACCTTTAATTTCGGAAATATAGAAACGATTGATGTAATTGAAGTGACTGAAGTGATTGATGTGATTGACACAATTGATGTGATTGATTCGATTGATGTGATTGATGTGATTGATTCGATTGATTGTGATTGTCCCATTCAGGAGTTCTGCCTTTGGCAGCTGGAGCCGAGCAGAAGAGCTTAGATTATTATTGCGAAGTTTTTCTCTTCTTTCAGTATGGCCTGATGGTAAAAGTATGTCCACTACATGCCATGGCGTGTGAGAACACAGTGCTTGAGCCACTCGGGGGGGTTAGGTGCTTGTGCCTTTCTATGCTGGCAGAGGCCTAGACCTACTGAACACTACTTGCCTACCTTCAGACAGTGGCCCCCTTTTATCTTAATTTATTGGACCTTCAAGTTCTGTATTTTATTGCATTGTAATCTTCAATATCACTCCAGCGACCTGGGTCTTTCTATTAGACATACTGTTCTTCCATCTGATTTAGAGCATCTAAAGTAGATGCTCGGACCAGGCTGAGTGTGTGTATTGACCCCCGTGTGATGGACCAAAACGCTGCCAGAGCACAGCAGAGCTATTCTCCAGGCAACAGAAGTTGGCATCTCTGCAGCCATTGACCCAGTTTGCAATTCAGCTCAAGCCCTCAGTGCCTCTGGTAAGCTGCAGATTCATCTCCAAAGCCTTTGTGAGTTCCTCTTTTTATTTTCACTGCTACAAATGTGTTCTATTATCCATGATTACTATGCTCAAACACATCCCCGTTCAGCATGCTAACAAAATGTCCTGACCCTCCTCGCTCTCTCCTCTCTCTGCTTAGTGAAATGATGAATGGTAGACTGAGGTTGAATTGTAAGAAATGGAAACTTGGCCAGGGCTGATTACAAGATAAAATATGATGAGCAAGAAATTAATGTTGTATTGTTGTCTGTCTCTGTGACACTGTGTGTAAAATGAATGTTGTGTGTACACTGTGTGTAAAATGAATGTTGTGTGCACACTGTGTGTAAAATGAATGTTGTGTGACACTGTGTAAAATGAATGTTGTGTGTACACTGTGTGTAAAATGAATGTTGTGTGTACACTGTGTGTAAAGAGGCTTATCAAGCACAGGGTCTGCCACCCGCACAAACAACAGTTTTCTAATGCATTCAATGAAGAGAAATGACTGAATTATATTATATTATATTATATTATGAAAAAAGCATGAGGCTTGAGGCTTTGAACACAATACAATGACAAATTTATATTCCAATAGCAATCAGACCTTAGCTAATTATCATCAGTGTAGTGTAGTATAGTGTTTGAATTAATCATGGAGCTGAAGATGCAGGAAGGGGCTTCCCTTGCACAGCAGAATCCCACTCACTGGTGGCATCTATCAGCTTTAACTTACGCTTTTTTTTGGGGGCAACAACACAATACCTGCAGAGTTGAATCAGGCCTGTTTGTCTTATGAGATTAGAAAATGGCCCGACACACATTTTTCCAAAAGATGAACAACTGAAAGGGTCCCATTACTCGGCTGGCCTGTGTAATAAAACACACATACACACACACACACACATTTACATTTCTCAAATTACTCCCGACTACTCCACTTCTATAGAAAACACACTGCTGTGGGATTAGAAGAAGAAGAAGAAGGTTGAAGAAGGGGAAGACGAAGATGAGTACATGGCCATGGTGGTGTTTGGAGACTGTGGACTGTATCAGAGAGGCAGGCAGTGATGAAGGCTGGTACAGCACAGTACAGAGTCATGCACTTAATCTAGGAGCTAAAGAGGACTGGAGAAACAGGACTCTAAGACTAAAGAGGACGAGAAACAGGACTCTGAGACTAAAGAGGACTGGAGAAACAGGACTCTAAGACTAAAGAGGACGAGAAACAGGACTCTGAGACTAAAGAGGACTGGAGAAACAGGACTCTGAGACTAAAGAGGACTGGAGAAACAGGACTCTGAGACTAAAGAAGACTGGAGAAACAGGACTCTGAGACCAAGGAGGACTGGAGAAACAGGACTCTAAGACTAAAGACTGGAGAAACAGGACTCTGACACTAAAGAGGACTGGAGAAACAGGACTCTAAGACTAAAGACTAGAGAAACAGGACTCTGACACTAAAGAGGACTGGAGAAACAGGACTCTGAGACTAAAGACTGGAGAAACAGGACTCTGAGACTAAAGACTGGAGAAACAGGACTCCCTGAGACTAGAGAGGACTGGAGAAAGAGGACTCTGAGACTAAAGAGGACTGGACAAACAGGACTCTGAGACTAAAGAGGACTGGACAAACAGGACTCTAAGACTAAAGAGGACTGGAGAAACAGGACTCTAAGACTAAAGAAGACTGGAGAAACAGGGCTCTGAGATGCTAAAGATGCACAGTGATGGCCAGTGAGATCATCGGGCCATATCAGCACAATGGGTTGACAGAGGAACTGTCTGAGGAATACAAGAAGACTCTTCATTTAAAAAGTACAGAAACACTCTCAGTAGAGCTTTCTACTTACATTAATTCACATCAATTTGCTGTCTGCTCAAGCTGTCTGTGCCACTCACCATGACAGGGGATTTCTTCTTCCTGGTCTATCAGTCCCTTTCACACTGGCATTGTCCACATCCTGCTAGATTGCTTCAGTGACCTTGATGAGGTACAGCCAATAAAGCCATTCAATGATCAACTGATGAACAGGAAGATAACAAGAGACAGGAGGAGAGAGAGAAGGAAGGAGGGATGGGGGATGAAAAGACAAGCAACAGATAGCAAGGACAGAAGGCTACAGTAGTGTGAATGGACCCTCCTTTCTTCCCCCAGTGTTTAGGGTCCCAGCCTGCTAACAGAGCTGGGCTAACTGCTGCGGTGAGCAACAGGTGCAAGGTAAACAGCCCCCAAACAGCCATGAAGTGGACAGGGCAAACAGCATCACTCTGGGACTTACAGGACTTTAGCACAGTGACTAGCAGGCAACACATTATCCTTGCATTGTTCTACCATCCCCTAATTCTGCCACATACCCTTGGCTGCCCGTGCATCTCCGTGACCGTCTCTGTGTCTGTGTCTGCTGTGTCTGTGTCTGTCTGCCCCACTGCTAATGCACCTTAATGAATGTTAATGCAGCTAATGCAGATTAATGGCCTGGAGAAACCCAAAGGCAATACAACAAAAAATTACAGGCCCTCTCTTTTGCTCACGAGTGCTCGCACAAACACACACACTGTCCCTCTCTCATACACACATAGATACACACAGAAGCATAGACACAACCCTGCCCCAGCCCGGGCCCCTGCCCATCCCTTCTCTCTCTCTCTCTCTCTCTCTCTCAGACACACACACACGCCTGCTGAATTTCAGCTGGTGACTAATGCATTGCACAGGCACAGATGGCGGTCGTAGGGCTGGTCAGCCAGTAAGCCTGTGTGGCCCAACCCTGGACTGGAACAGACCACTGACCATCTGGATGACTCAGACAGACTGCTTGACCAGAGCATTTTAGCCAGCTCAAAGCCATCATGGTATTGCTCTCTGTAGCCTAAAGGGCCTTTTACCCCAGGAAAGATTACTACAAAGATAACACTAACACTTGCTATGAACCCGGTGTTCATAAATCATTAGTAATAGGTTCTTAATATTTTATAAAACATTTATAAAGCTTAATAATTATTGGCATTAGTGTTCATATCTGTACATGTTTACTCATGACCACACTTATAAGACATTATAAAGTTTGTGACCATTTGATTATGGCAGTGATGATAATTATCTTTCTTAAGCTTTATAAGAGGTAACACTGTTTTTTTTCTACTAGTTAGATAGTTAGGTAGTTAGATAGTTAGGTAGTTAGGTAGTTAGATACAAGCCACCAGGCAATACAGACAGTGAGTAAAGCAGTATGGTTTGGCACTTGGGACGGTTTCTTTTAGTAATTTTTGGTGTTGGTTAGATGAATACTACTGTAATATGAGAAAGGCCTATGGCACAAGTTGGTTGCCGAATCATTAATTTTATGGATGATACTGTAGGTTTTTGCTGCTAAGGTCACTAAATATTCAGTGGCAATTACATGGATGAAGGGGATCCAGTGTGATTTATTTGCACTGTGCTGGTCTTGTTGCCTGCATAAATTCCAGTGCCTAATTCAGACCTTGAAATGAGCTGTTTCCTCCAGGAGGCCCAGAGAGCATGACACCAGCATCAGTATTTTCTTTCTTTACAGCAGTTTCATATTCTAAGTAATACACAAAACATTTATTGCCATGAATTCAATTACACTCTCATTTTGAATGAAGCTTTTAGTCCAAGTGACTTATAGCCAAGTAAATACAGAAACCTGAGGCTGCTTGAGGTCATGTGGCCATTCTGTTTCCTTTGGGAAATCAACTTACAGTATATTTAGTATGTAATCATGTTCTTGGTAAAATTCAAGTGGTATTGACATACCGTATATATATATGCAAGTGAGGCAGTGTTGTGACAGGGGGTGCTTAACATAGGTGGGGTTCAAAAAATACTGTATTGCTCATTGGCATGTACACTCTTAAGGTCCTACTCTGAAAACCCACATTGATTGCCAAAGCAGAGCATCAACATCAAGCACTATGGGAATCTGAGTACGGAGAGACTGGATGAGAGCCAAAAAGATAAACTTTTCTCTGTGTGTGTGTGTGTGTGTGTGTGTGTGTGTGTGGTCTTCACCAATCTATTAGGTGTTGTGGAAAAGATGGTCAGGCTGTTAGGTGTTGTGGAAAAACTGGCCTTGAGCTGGCTGATGCCAGTGTGTGTGTGTGTGTGTGTATTGGGGTCAAGATGCTCAGATAACTCAAGCCTCTGTGGGAGGCATCATGCCTTGGGGAATTTGTGAGGCTGTAATAAATAAATAAACAAATAAAAATGTTCCACTCCTTCTTTGTAAAAGGGCCATGACAGTGTTTGTGAGTGTTTGTGCCATGACTGTGTCAGAGAAAGTAAACAATTTCAGCAAGCAGTGAATTTTACAATGTGTCTGTGTGAAACAGATGAATCATTCCAAAAGCTTTCACAAGCAAACTACAAACCCAAGTTTACTACTAATACTTAATACTAATGTATTGTGACTCCCATGGGGGCGTGGCCTCCTCCCAGGCTTTTTTCATTCCGGTGTGCTGGTGGTGCTGACTCGGCAATTAACTGGATTGGGTGCACAGGTCACCTGATGCTTTTAATGCACCTTCACTCCACCAGACTCCAGCAACACTGGGTGCTTGCCGGCCTTTTGTTTGAAACCTTAAACCCAAGTGCTGCCTGACTGTTTTGTGTTTTGGTGTGTTTTGTTATCATCCTGTGAGCTAATTACTGGTAAAATAAAATATGGTCGCTGAGCCCAGAGCCAAGACTACTATGTGTCCTCCTCAATGTGACGCTCATTTGTAATTGTATCATATTTAGAATATTAATGAAATGTAATCAAATCCCTATGACTGAATGTCATTCCCTGGAATTGACATCACTATCTCGGTCACGTTTCAAGATGTGTGTGTGAGGAACTGTGTTAACGTGTGTGTGTGTGTGTGTGGCCTCTTTCCAATGTTCTGATTCGCTTCTCTTTCTCTCACTGTCTGCGAGAACCCTAGAGCTTTTCAGTGGCATGCATAATCATTGCAACCTAACTGAACAGAGCTTTTTTAGTGGCGTGCATAATCATTGCAACCTAACTGAACAGAGCTTTTCAGTGGCATCCCTAATCAATGCAACCTAACTGTGCAAAGATTTATTCTCAGCAAATAAGCTATAGGCTTTTCTAGAACAAACCCAAAAGCCATAGGCCTCTGCATAGACCTGCAGCTGAAACGCTGTGGAATGATCTTGTTGCATATTCATAGGGGGCGGTGCTGTGTCAGTTTGACATGATGATTGTAAATATATACTCAAGCTTCCGCTGAATTCAAAAGTGAGTGCCTGACATGCAGCATGAACAGATAGCCAGAAATGCATTCGTGAATGAAAAGTCTAACTATTTCAAAACATCATGAATACTTTTACCTATAAGCACCCACTGAAAAGGTATAGTCATTTCCCTCACAATGAGTACATTCTAGTACATTCATGTGGGTGCCCAGCTTTCCTTCAGTGTCCCCAAACTGCAGGCTGTCCACCTATCTCTTACTGGCACGGGAATGAGCCTAAGCTACTGATATCAAGCTACTGATAAAGCTACTCCAACAGGCAGCCCAGCAAACATCAATTTTTACCTGGATCTGCATTTGACATTTTAGCAAAACCTTATGAATCAGTCATTCTCTGTCCGCTAAAACTGTGAAGGTCTCAGTACTGCTCTGTAGGTGTAACAGACATGTTCAGGACCGCTGAAACTCTGTAGATGTAACAGACATGTTCAGGACCATTGAAACTGTGCAGGTGTGACTACATGTTCAGGGCTGATGGACAGGTGACCTTCATTGTGCCTTCACACTGGTGGCATGAAATCTGCATCTGTCTCTCTGCTGAATCAGTCCAAATGAAAAGTGCCTTTAAAGCGTATCCTTTTTGTTTTCTGAACAAGATGTTTTTGCATCTTGCAACTTCATTTGGACTAATCAAGTCCAGTGCACCTTAAAGATGTGTCCTCTTGAGTAGACAGTTGGGACAAAGACAGTTTTATTTAATGTTTGATTTAAAAGTTGCACATACACACATACACACACACTCCCTCACACACACTGTAACACAAAGGGGCACACACACACACAAACATACACTCATATATATGCATATATATACACACACACACACCCATAAAGGGGCACACACACACACAAAAATAGACACACACACACATACATTCACCCTCAACTGTCATGTTGAACAAGAGTGTCCACAGTGCCCTGGCCTTTAAATACCTCTTTGTGTCAGATATTCAGTTTTGCTCCCATCGTTCCAGTGTCCAGTAGGTTGGCCGGCCCCTAGATGGACCACTGCTGCAGAGAGTGCACACTCTGGGTGCTGGGTGTGGGGGTCTGGTTATGGTGGTCTGTGTGTGGTAGTTTGTTTAGAACAACACTACACTACATCTCCACACAGCCTGAGCTCTCTTTTGTACCTGTCCAAGTGTCCTGTGTCCATCTGATGTGTGAAAAGAGGACAGATGGCTCTGTGACAGAGCTCAGGAGGTACCTAGGCTGTAGCAGCCAAACTCAGTCCCAAAGTCCCTTCTAAGCTCTAAACCCTGGACCCTCACAGACTTAACTGGCATGACTTTGCTCCATGATTGGCTGATGCCAAATAAGTCTAGCATAAGGGTTTAGGTGTCAGGGTTAGGGAGTGCACTGGGAATCAGTCACTATCATCATTATCTTTAGACATTTTCTCCAGGGCTTCTAATGGTAGAAGCGATTTGACCCACCGACCACAACCCTCCGCCCCCTTCTCCCCAGGATTCCAACTCTTTCATTAGACCTAAGTACTCCCCCTCTCCCCTTTAGAAACATTGTAGAGTCAAATTGTTTGACTGGAGAGAGAGCACTTCAAAGTCAAAGGCATCTTTGTTGTCAATTTCTCCACATGTATCAAATATACAAAGGAGTAGTACAAAGTACATTTCTCGCTATCCCACAGTATAGAAAAAAAATGCAGATAAGGCATTTCCTAACACTAAAGTAAGAAGGTGCACAACAGATGACAGTATTTTTCCTGACACTAAACAATAAGCTGTGTGACAAATAAGAGACACTTCATCTAACCCATAGACCCTAAAAGCTCCTCAATAGCCTGGGTGGTGCATATCTGTGCCTAGCCATGATACTCAGTCGCATGGGGAGGCTTCTGACATGATTAAGTCTTAAATATAGCTGTGTGTGTGTGTGTGTGTGCATTTGTGTGCTGATGCATATAGCAGCACAATGTGCAACATCTGTCGTGTAATTGAAATATAGATGAATTGCGTCTGATGTCACTAGACTGGCTGGTGGCAAAAAAAAAACTATGAAAAGCAAAATATGAAAGTGTTTATTTCCACAGGAACATTTTCCACACCAGAGAGGATTCACGCTGTTTACTGTGCTGCGGCACAGACTATCCAAATCTGGAATGTTCACACTAATATTCTAGCAAAAAGAGATTTGTGTGTGTGTGTGTGTGTGTGTGTGTGTGTGTGTGTGTCTGCATGTGTGTTTTGCCATTTCTGATGCTAATGCACTAGACAGACCATGAATATGCCCTACTTACAGTATGTGTGCCTTTAAAACCATGCAGACCTACTTTCATTTGCTTCATTTCCCCGCACAATGGATAATTTTACAGTGAAGAGAACAGCCCAGAGCCATTAGAGCGCCTAATTAGACTGAACATGTGCAGGTTTGTACACATTTGTTCTGCAGACAATGATGATGGTGATGATGACAGTCTAGAGAAAGAATTGTTTGAGCACCTGTTAAGATTGTGATGCAGATGAAAAAAAAAGTCACTCAAACACTCTTAGCAAAGTTGGAAGTCTGTAATGGGAACTTGTCTTAAAGGAAAAATGGCCATTTGGAAATAACAGCTTCAGATTCATTCTGATAATAGACTGGAGTACTATAGGATTCATTCTGATAATAGACTGACATACTAGACTGTCTGGAGTACTATGAGATTCATTCTGATTAGAGACTGTTTAGTGTGCTACAAGATTCATTCTGATAATAGACTGTCTAGTGTACTATGGGATCCAGTCTGATAATAGGCTGAAGTGCTATAGAATTTATTCTGATAATAGACTGAAGTGCTACAGGATTCATTCTGATAATAGACTGTCTGGAATACAATAGGATTCATTCTAAACCAGTAGGTTCAAAGCCCAAACAAAGTGCCCACCCACCACAAAATAAACAAATGCCTATTGAGAGTGTCCAGACAGACTAGACTTTGCACAACGTGAAGTAAAGTGAAAGAGTCTGGGACAGCAGGTCATACTCCCTCAGTGTTGTTCTCCAATGTAGAGCAGTCTGATGTACCAATACTTTCATTGAATCTGTCATGTTGAAAAATTATGCTAAAGGTGTCTCCAGTTCTTACATTGGTGTCTGCCAGGGGATAAATACCAATTCTTTCATCAGTTTGCTCTACAAGAGGAGAGGAAGACTTTTGTGGATTGCAGTAACCTCTGGGTCTCCAAGGCTCCAACCTCTTAGATTTTCAGCTGCAGTGCTGACCTCGGCCTTCAAATACTAATGCCCTCTTTTGTGTGTGCTCAGTCAGTCCCCATGGTGATGATGGTGGTGTTTGCTCACTGCTGCCCAGCCAAGAACACTAGGGACACTGCAGTGGATGCTGTGGAGGTGTGTGTGTGTGTGTGTGTGTGTGTGCGTCTGTGTGCAAGCTTGTGTATGTGTGTGTGTGTGTGTGTGTGTGTGTGTGTGTGTTTGTGTCTTTGCAGTGGATGCTGAATAGATTCCACCTTTCAGTGTAAGTGGCAGTCAGTGACAGGATGTCTGTGCAGTAATGAGGTGCTTTCACCTGTGCGCACGAATGCATATGTGTGTGGTGGTGTTAATGCCTGACAGCAGAGCTCATCACCTGTGTACAGGGCTGTCACACACACACCACACACACACACACACACACACACACACACACACACACACACTCACACACACTTTATCCTATCGGGGGAGTGTGTAGAGTATGTCAAGTGTCATTGCCCTCTGGTGTGTGAGTGTGCCAGATTTAAGGGTGATGACATTGCTGTACAACAACATCAGGAGCACGCCTGTCTGTTTGCACTGGTGCTTATTTGCCTCACAAACATGCTGCAAAATTAGGTGACTCATCAAGTCAAGGATGAAGGTTAGAAAAAACCCTGAGCACACACACATGAATGTCTACACACTCTACGGATTTCTCACACACACACATGAATGTCTACACACTCTACGGATTTCTCACCCACACATGAATGTCTACACACTCTATGGGCATTCCTGTGCTGTGTTCACTTTCAGGCCTCCAATTCAGTGGATGGAAAAGGCCAAAGTTTCTCTGCACCACTGGGATGTCTTAGAGGTGTGAGAACACCTCTCACCTCTCATAATCCCCAATAGACCTACTACTGATTCTCTTAATTGATTACATCTATCTTGAATCAGAACCTCAATACATTTTCTGTCTAAATTCTTCCCAGCACCCAGCTTTCCCTAATACCTTGCATATCATACCTCACATCCCACCCAGGGACACTAGTAAGGCTGGTGAATTCCTGTAAGGCAAAGCTACTTGATAATTGGCCTACAACCAGAAGATGAAGAACAGAAGCACCAGATGTGTCTACAGGGGCTTCTGATGCCTCTCGGGCTCCACCTGCATGACTCACATGCATGACCTGCATGAGGCAAATTACTGACAGGCAGACAAACAATTTTGGAATGTTGACATTGGAGCTAACTCCTCTGGGAAGTCAACCTTTTAAGGGAGATGTCTTTGAAAAAAAAAGAATATGGCATTGATAGTGTTGTAAGGACTGAAAAAAACACCCACAATATATTCTGTCCTCTAATTATTTCCCAATATTATTAATGCATTGGAGACTGGAGTTGCATAAGATTGTCACTGCACACAGTTAGAGGCACACTTTGAACAAAAAATAGCGCGGTGTTGTTTTGCCTAACTACAGTATATTTGTGACAGACGTTGCACAACTTGTAAACACTCTAGGCATAATATGGAGTGGTAACTTCATTTTAAAAATTCTAAGTGACTGACTGGGTTGAATGAATGAATGAATGAATGAATGAGTATCCTCCATCTCCATCTCTCTGTCTGCCTCCATCCTCTCTGTCCCCCTTTCCCTCCCTCCCTCCCTCCATCCCTACCTGTCTCATTCCTGAGGTGCTGTGTGATTAGGTGCACCTTGATCTCACTTAAATCCAGCTCACAGCCGAAGTCAAGTGAAGTGTGTCCCCAGCTGACGCCGAGCAGATGGCAGGGCCTCGGGGTTAACCGAGAGCTGCAGAACACCTCCTTATTGCTCCTGTACTTGCCTCACCAGGGACTTTTATTCTGAAACTGAACTGGGGTTGGAAAAAACATTCCACGTTTCCCCTGTGTCTTTCTAGGACGTTACATGTTAGCCTTCACATCCTAGCCAAACGCTCTTTTTCTCTGTTCTTTGTGTGGGTAGTGGTAAGAAATATCTGCCTTTCTCTTGCTGATTGATTCCCTGGCCCATTTCTCCTCCTCTGCCATTTCTGCCGTTCCTACTCTGCCATTTGCAAAGGCCCTGGTGTGCTATTTTATAAAAAGCAGAGGTGAGGGGCCAGAGGATGGGAGAGAAAGCTGCTGGCATTTGAAGAAAAGAAGTGTTTTGGAACAGCCATGGGGTCATTGCCTTTCTTCCAAAAGAAGTGTGTGGTGGGGAAAGGAGCTTGGAGACAGACCCAGACACACACAGCTAATGATGGACTTTGTAATGGATCAGAGAGACTCTGCTTCAGACAGACAGACAGGCAGACAGACAGACAGGCAGTGTTGTGTGAGATAAGGAAGTTCTCTACTTTCCCTTTCTACTGGGCTTTCATGGGCCTACAGAATTACAGTAAATTGTCTGATTGTTTTAGATTGGAGGGAACATGAAAGCTCATATTAAACTTTCAAATACACAGACACACACACACACATCATCATCTGCTGAAAACATGATAGAGGGATGAGACATTAATAGTATGAGAGTATTTAATAGTAATTGATGTGTGTGAATGTGTGTGAAAGTGTGTATGTGCGCTTGTGCGTGTGTGTGAGTGTGTGTGTGTGTGTGTGTGTGTGTGTGTGTGTGTGTGTGTGTGCTTGTGCGTGTGCGTATGTTGTATGTGTGTGTGTGTGTGTGTGTGTGGGTGGGTGGGTGAGTGTGCTTGTATGTGTGTGTGTGCTTGTGCGTGTGCGTACGGCGAATATGTGTGTGTGTGTGTGCATGTGCGCATGTGTGTGTGTGAGTGTGTGTGTGTGTGTGTGTGTCTGTGTGTGTGTGTATCTGTTTGTCTGTCTGATTGTGCATTTGTGTTTGTGTGTTCTGATCTAAACAACCTAGAAGCTGCAATATGAAAAACTGAGCTTAGAGATGAAGGTTTAATAACCATTACACTCCCTGCGTCAGACATCTCACAAAAATGATGTAGGCAGCCCCACGAGAGCAGGC
Organism: Tenualosa thibaudeaui; assembly: GCA_027481765.1. NCBI lineage: Eukaryota > Metazoa > Chordata > Actinopteri > Clupeiformes > Clupeidae > Tenualosa > Tenualosa thibaudeaui. The sequence continues at coordinate 15,301,353 of JAIFZK010000024.1, forward strand.
CTAGATTCTCATTCATTTCCTCAGTGTGTGTGTGTGTGTGTGTGTGTTGTACGTGTGTATGTGTGCATGTGTTTGTGTGTATGTGTGTGTGTGTGTATGTGTGTGTGTGCTTGTGTGTGTGTGTGTATGTGTGTGTATGTGTGTGTGTGCTTGTGTGTGTGTGTGTGTGTGTATGTGTGTGTGTGTGTGTGTATGTGTGTGTGTGTGTATGTGTTTGTGTGCTTGTGTGTGTGTGTGTGTATGTGTGTGTGTGAATGTGTATGTGTGTGTGTGCATACAGACATAAGCACTAACAGTACAGGCACGGGAGGCTCAGATCAAAGCATGATCAAAGCAGCTGCACAGTACCAGAGTCCCCCACAGCAAAACACTTTAACCGGGAGCAGTGGAGCCTCTTCCCCCCAGTCTACCTCTCTCCCTCCGCTGGGACACCAAGGCTGTCAAACGCTGTCAGCCAGGGTGCCACAAACACACACCCATGTGGGGAACACACAACACTCACGCTGTAGTAAAAAGCCAAATGACATCACAGTACAGCACAAAAACATGGCCAGGTTACCAGCAGGTGAGAGAAGAGAAGAGTTCTTATTTGTTTCTGCACTCAAACAGACCCGCCAATCCCAGCAGGTCTGCCTACGACAATGGATCCCAAGAACAGGCCATCACTGAGACGCATCTAGACTCAATGACGGAACTGTACTCTAAGCAGGCCATTGAAAGCCATTGCATTCTGAGAGCACACAGGCTTGCATTCAGGGGAGAATTACTCATGAATATTTCTTAATCTGAAGATGAATAACATGACAAAACTGAACTGAAAGACCAGGTTGACAGACAGTTTGACAGTCACAGGGTCTTACTCACTGAATTAGTGTTGTATTTGGAATAGAATTGCGTAACTCACTTTTAACACTTTTAAGCAGCGGCATTACTGATTTGCCCACCCTTTGCTAAAAAGCCATTGTGCCCAAAAGCAGAAAGCCTCCCAGTCTGGAAGCCGGGGCAAAGCATGCACTAATGGGCGTCATGGAGAGAGACATCAAAGCAGCAGAGCTCTGCATCCTTACTGCTGGGGTTGGATGGGATTCCGTGCCTCAATGCCTGACTTAGATAAAGAGGACAGATTTGCATTCTGTGTCCTCGCGTCCTCTGCACGTCTTGTGTCTCCTTCCTGCTCCAGAGCTCTCATTGAAGGGCTGTTGCCAAGGCAGCACAAATGACCTGGCCTGTGATGTGCTACCATGCTGTGCTTAGAGGGTGGACACTGGACAGACAGACAGACGGACAGACAGGTAGACACAGTGTGTTTGGACAGAGTCTGCCCTCAGTAGATTTGGATGGCCACACACACAGGCACACACACACACACACACACACACACACACACACACACACACATATGCATACATAAATGAACAGAGACGCACACACACACTTGCAGAACAAAGACCTGCCAAAAACAGCACATAGACACATTCATAAGCACAGCTACCCTGACACACACGCCCCTCAATGAGTATTCCAACAAACCAATGACCCATGAATGCAAAGCATATGAACAGATTGAATTCTATAGCACAGAGAACAGATGCCATTTTGGTCACAGCTGACTTAATGTGTGTGTCTGTGTGTGTGTGTGTGCGTGTGTTTGTGTGTGTGTGTGTGTGTGTGTGTGTGTGTGTGTGCATTCCATCACTGCTGGATGAACTTCTTTATTATTTTCCACTCAGCTCATGCTCTATTTCTCTCTCTCTCTCTCTCTCTCTCTCACTCTCTCTCTCCATGTGTGTCTCTCTCTCTCTGTCTCTCTGTCTTTCTCTATGTCTATGTCTCTCACTCTGTCTGTCTGTCTGTCTGTTGGTGTGTGCATGTGTGTGTGTGGGGATTGAGTGGGGATTGAGGGGATTGATCCATAGTATGGTTCAATAAAAGGAGTTGTAAAGTCTCTCTCTTCCTCTCTACCTGTTGTCTCTACCTTTGCTTTTTATCCTGGGTGTCCTGCAGAGAGAATCTTCTAGAAACGGACCACTTTCTATTAATTTCATCATGCCAGGGAGTAACTCCCTTCAGGATATGAGTTGTTTGTAATCTGAAGGCCTTCCACAGCAAGTCTAAAGCCACCTTCTCCATTCAAATGCACTGGCACAGACTTCATGGAGCATTAGAGTGTTCCACCAAGAAGCTTTCTTTAAGCTTAAGAAGAGCTCTTTGGTGCTTTGCACTGGTAGAACGCACAGTTCTAACACCGTGTTGCAGAATATTGCAGATATAAAATCCCCCCAAAAACAGCAGTTAATTTTTCATCATGGGTATTATGTGTGTGTTTACTTTACCTTGGTAATATCAGTGTCAGAGTCAGTTGAATCCACCATGTCCTCAAATTAAGGAATACCTTTGCAGGGAGTAGAGGTGCTCTAAACTCTAAAACTAACAGTTTTAAATTCGGAATTCTAAAGCTAACATCACCCCTCAGCTGTGCTACATTCACAGCATAAAACAGCCTCTCAGGGTTCTTCTCAGGGTTCCTCTCAGGGTTCCTTGCTTAAATAGACCTTTGAGACACAGGTGTGAGTCGGGTGGACAGGTGGACTTGTTCAAACTAATAACAGGAGTACTAGACAGAGGGTCATAAGGACACTAATAACAGGAGTACTAGAGGATCAGAAGGACACTGATAACAGGACTACTGGACAGAGGGTCATATGGACACTAATAACAGGAGTACTAGACAGAGGGTCAGAAGGACACTGGTAACAGGAGTAGTAGACAGAGGATCATATGGACACTAATAACAGGAGTACTGGACAGAGGGTCATATGGACACGAATAACAGGAGTACTAGACAGAGTGTTATATGGACACTAATAACAGGAGTACTAGACAGAGGGTCAGAAGGACACTAATAACAGGAGTACTAGACAGAGGGTCAGAAGGACACTGATAACAGGAGTACTGGACAGAGGGTCATATGGACACTAATAACAGGAGTACTGGACAGAGGGACAGAAGCAAATGTGTCCAACGTGCCATTTGTCATGTGTCTTCCCTCTGCACCTGACTCTTTCACCAGCTGATCCTAGTTCAGTTTTGTCCATGTGTCATTACACAAGAAAGTGCACAGCTTTCGCAGGAGCTATTATCTATCTTAATCTATAAAATGACTATGAAAGCAGTGATAAAGATGTCATGTTATTGATATCTTCAACAAGCCGTGTAATAAGGGGGATAACGTGTAAAGAGATCATTATTGTGGAATAACTCCCGACAGAGCAATGCGAAAGCCGAACACGCAAGCTGAGCACCTTTTGTGTTTAGTGTGGATGCTTATTTCCATTTAGTTACAGTTCTCCAGTGTGGATGCTTATATTACTTTAATTACAATTATTCAGTGTAAATGCTCATATCAGTTTAGTTACTGTTCTGTGTGACTTCTCATATTGGTTTGGTTACTGTTAACATTTTGCTAACATTATAGCAACCTAGATAGTGAATGTGTCTAGTCTTGAGTGTCCAGCAAGACAGTGAGAGCTATATTGAGAGCAGACTGTGTAAGTGTTCTCTGAGTCGTCTCTTTAACAAAGCCATAGACCTCTAAGGAGATGTCAGGAGACAAACGCTATGGCTGTCTCTCAGCTCGGTTGCTGGCTCATGACTCATGTTGACGTGACAGAGCCTTTTGTCAACATTTACAGCTCATGGAATCCAACGCCAACCTGCTGTCAGTGCAGACGCCGCTGACAAAGACAGATAGCTTAGCCCTGTCACTAGCGTGAGATATACCGTCCTTCCGCTCCATGAGGACACAAGGAGGTCTCTCTCCACCAAGCAGGAGTTATGCCTCCCCTTTAGGCCAGACCTGCTAGTTGTGAGACACAAGACAGGATCACCCACTGTGCACTAACAGCCTTTCCCAGCCAGCTAATCGCAGGATAGGAGAGAGGAAAGTCCTTGATGACACTCTTTGCATCTATATTGATGCTGTCATATCAAACGCCATCATCTGTTGGTGCCAGAGGCCCCTGATTTAAATGAAGCACCGAGTGCAAAGTCAGAGAAAACTGCCTCAGCATGAATATAAGCTTTTGTGTAGCGTGGTGGATCGTCAAGCTGACCCTGCCAGATCTCAAGTCTTGACGGCCAGTGGTAAAGACAGTGGTGGAAGCCCTCATTAGATTGCACTGGGTCATTGCTGTAATGACCTGTGATCTGTCACTCTGCCGTCACATCTCTAATGAGTTTTAAAAATCTTACAGTCTAAATTTAGCCTCCATATTGATTCTCCTCAACTGACCAGAAGTCAGTAAGAAGACAAGTAAGCTAAAAGAAGAATCCATGATTTAGCCACATGGGAATGAATTGCTTTTATTAAGGGCTGTTGGTTCATGGAGTAAATATTTCTAGAACAGCTTCAGGCACTTACAGTAACATGTAACACACAAGGATTGATTATGTGCAACCAGCAAGTTGTCTAATTATGCTTTTTGATCGTTTGTGTATGTATTTTGTCATAGTGACAACTGTGTTCATGCATTGTGTGTGTGTGTATTTTGAATTAAATTAACTCATAGCACACATGTAGCATGATAAATACAGTGAGGTGATGTCTGTCAAATGGTCTATTTGGGAGCCCCATCCTTCCCCATCTGTTACACACATATTGTAGGTGTTTGTGTCTGTGTGTGTGTCTTTCTACTCTCTGTCTGTCTGTCTGCCTGTGTGTGTGTGTGTTGTGTGTATGTGTGTGTCTATCTGTCTGTCTGTCTGTGTGTATGTGTGTGTGTGTGTGTGTGTGTGTGTGTGTGTGTGTGTGTGTGTGTGGACCAAAGGTAAAGGTGCTGTCTCTATCTGTTGTGTACTGGCTTCACTGGCTGCACTTACCCCTCCACTGAAGACTGATCATCTGTGTGTGTGTGTGTGTGTGTGTGTGTGTGTGTGTGTGTGTGTGCGTGTTACCTAGAGCTATAGAGAGGGAGAGAGAGAAGGTCAACAAACAGCTGCCCCAAAAAAGGCAATTAGACAGACAGCCTCATCCCAAACACACACACACACACACACACACACACACACACACCCAGACACACACACAAATACGTGCTGTTATGTCCTGCACAAAGCTTGCCCTTGGAGCCATCAGTGTTTTAGTGCAGAGAGGAGATGAGGGGAAGAGTTGGTGAAGCAGAGAAAAAAGAGAAAGAGCCGTCAAACAGACCATTCATCACGTCAGTCATAGAGCAAGCACTTCCCATTCCTCAACTCTGTGTGTGTGTGTGTGTGTGTGTGTGTGCATATGAGAGAGAGGGAGTTTGTGTGTGTGTGTGCATATGAGAGAGAGGGAGAGAGAGAGAAAAAGAGAGAGAGAGAGAGTTTGTGTGTGTGTGTGTGTGTGTGTGTGTGTGTGTGTGTGTGTGTGTGTGTGTGTGTGTGTGTGTGAATGAGTGAGTGACTGTGTGTGTGTAAATGTGTGAGTGTGGTTGTGTGTGTGCATTTGAGAGAGAGTGTGGTTGTGTGTGTATGTGGATGGGAGAACCTTCCAACTCTCTTCCCAACTCTTGTAGCTCGGCCGGTCTAAACGGTGTATTTAAAAATCCCAGTCTAAGTTACACCAGAGACCTCTGTCTCTCTCTCTCTCTCTTCATCTCTATGCCTCTCTCTGTCTCTCTCTCTCTCCTGTATAATCACTGATGGAGCCTAATGAAAGTCTCCCTCTTGGGTTAATTAAGGCCAGATTCACAAACTTCCACACAACCTTGGCCTGCTCCGCCCTAACAGTATGTATGCCCTGAGGAATGCACCCTTCTGATTGGGCGCTTAGATCGAAGGCAGCCTTCAGATTGGATGCTTCTAGAGAGGGCTACCTTCTGATTGGACATCAGCAGCCAGGGGGACCAGGACAGGGAAGTGAGAACAGGAAGTTATTTGTTTATTTATTATTTATTTATTATTCATTTGCCTCTGGAACCCCCATCACATACTCACAAGCATACACACACACACAAACACACACACATACACTGGCCCAACCACCCATACAGGTCTTACTGTAAGTGGGGACAAAGGTCGCATAGGACAGGCCTGCCTGCGTTACTAAATCACGCTCCAGTAAGCTACTCTTGCACAAATGTGTCTCTTGGTTGAAATCAAGCTTCATGTGTAACAGACAGGCAGTATAGCTTTATTAAAAGATTTTCAGATGACGTGTTGATCCATTGTCATCCATTGAGACAAAATGTCAAACTGGTCAATAGAAGCCTATGTTATCAACAGTTGTTTAGTTTATATCGTCATCATTTCATCACTGATAACGTGAAAATTATGAAAGGGTTTCACATAGTATTCAATAACCTGTCCCAGCATTACTTTGCTATTTAATGGGGAGACTGCGTGATTATTGCTTGTAGCCAGATTGGTTGGCTGGACACACAAATTCAGGATAACCCTAATAAACAGTTCACATATTCTCGTTGGATTGCCACATTTATTCTATTTCAGCTTTGGGAAACACTGCATAATGTTGGTGTTCACCAGGTAGGCTTGTGTTGTGTGTATGTGTACTGATGAGTTACGTTAGTAGCACTGAGCTAATGCTCATTTATATCACCTACGCAACTTGCTATGCAATCTATTCAAGACAAGTGTAATAATTACCTTAAAGTTCATCACTGACATGTGCTGCAACATACAAAATGAGTGTGGGTCTTTAAGTCCTATGTTATAATTTTTGAGAAAGGTTAACAACCATTCGCAAAGTTTTCATATGATTATTTTAGCCTAGTTTTTCCCAGGCATCACGTTCGTTACTTACGGTAACATTAGCTGTCAAACAAAATAATTTCCCCACTACAGTGTGATACAAACACACCACCATGACTTGACATAGGCTGCTAATATCAACCTTGTTTGTTGTTTATTTAAAAAATACAAACATAGAGAGTCCATATGGATTAATAGGACACAATGAAGCTTATAAGCTTAATGTTAGCTTATAATTCCTGTTCATACTAGCGCTTCTGCCTACCAAGGCTACCAGTGAGCATTATGACATAGGCATGTGAAAAACCTCAGTACTGGTGCTCACTCACACAGAGTCCATTGAGTCTCCATATGATGCGTATAAACCACCACATGCAGTTGTGTGGTGTATGTACGGCAGATGACCCCATTACATGGACCCAAGACGAACAAGTGTGGCTGTTAAATGTCACATGTAATTGGGAGTAGCCCCAGTTACTTTTGTCTCTGTGATACGCACTCATCTCTCACTCTCTCTCTCACACACACACACACACTCATACACACACACATACACACACACACAACAAAACAAAGCAAACCAATTACTCAAACAACTACTCAATCATGCCAATGCAGTCCCAGTATGTCACACATTGAAAGGGACAGGAAATGCCTCTTTTTCTTCTAACGTCAGCGGCCGCTTAAAGATTTACGGAAGTTGTGTAGGGGGTTGTCATTTGCATGGAACCCGTCACAGGCAGCCTTTAAAAGAGTTTCTGCTGCACAGTCTAGTGCACCATGCATAGGCAATTAGAGGACATTTAAGTTGTCAATCACAGCCTGCCTGAGCCTGTCTGACAGATTCTATTATAAACAAGCATTTAAGTGTGTGTGTGTGTGTGTGTGTGTGTGTGTGTGTGTGTGTGTGTGTGTCTGTGTGTGTGTGTGCATGCACAGCATCAACATGTCTTACTCTAGTGCATGTAAATCTAAAGCCAATAGCCAGACATACACACACACAGAGAAACACTGACACACACACACACACACACACACACACACATATACACACACACACATGCATGTACACCTACACCCACTTATGCACACTATGCAGTGAATGTACAGTGTAACCTATTAAAAAACTACTTTGTAAACCCCAGTAGGACTGTGCACTGTGTACAGCTTACATTATATTGGCAAGCAGTCTTGTCATGAATTGGGTGTCTCATCACGGGATCATGTGCAACAAAGGACCACAACACCAGCCGCTTTGCATGATGGGAAAGGGGTTTCGGTCATGAAAAATGCAACAGCATGTGTACTGTTTTTCATTTGAAAAGGCTTCACACTCATGTGTGTTTGTGTGTGTGAGCGTATGTGTGTGTTTGTGTGTATGTGTTTGTATGTGTGTGTGAGTGTGTATGTGTGTGTGTGTGTGTGTTTCTTTTGTATGTGTGTGTGAGTGTGTGTGTCTGTGTGTGTGTGTATGTGTGTGTGTGTGTGTGTGTGTGTGTACTCTCCCTTTTAATAGTATTGATCTGATGCAGGCAACACTGGAATCGTTAAGAGCATAATTTCGTTAAGTGATGTAATTACAACACAATCGTAACACAACAGCTCAGCTCAGCTCCAACTCTGGGGGATCAGACGGGGCTCCATCGATTCTCACCCTGTCCTGTGCAAATGCCCACAAGGACACAATCTCAGACACACACACACCAAAGGACACCATCACAGACACATACACGCACACACAAAGGCACTATCATATACAGCACCACTGATCACAGCTGATTTCTAGCAATGTGTACAGCATGTAAAGCCAGTCCACTGGTTTCTGGATACTTAACTGATACATGGAAAGAGGAAAACAGATGGATGGATGGATGGATGGATGGATGGATGGATGGATGGATTAAGGGTTGATGGAATGATAGATTAATCGCTATGAATGGATGGGTGACTAAACACACAATTGCTTGGGTAAATGGATATGGATCTTGTGTTTGTACACTTTTATTGTTATTATAAACACAGAGACGGTAAAAGGCTATGAGTTGTGTGTGTATACTTTATTCTGATGTTGTTGCAGAAGAGCTGAGAGTACTGAAGTCAGATGGCATCTGTCTGCCCATGTGAAACAGCAATAGTCTTACACTGCACTGCACTGTGCTCTCTACCTGACCGGGGGCCTGATTGTTAATTCTGTTTGGCTGCCCCTCTGATTGCCTGTATAATAAACCTGTACTATGGGCTCCCTCTGCCTGTGCGAATGCACTTGGACTGGGCCCAACCTTACAGTCGACACCTGCTGTTTGTTTACTGGCTTGGCCTTAACGGCAGCCACACCTCCACCAATCAGCAGCACTTCACTGACACACACGGATGATGGGGATTTCGGGGGGAAATTGAAGTTCAGAACCACTTGAGAATGAAATCTGTTTTTAAACAGGAAAACAGTTGTTTTTCTCTTTCTCTCTCTCTCTCTCTGTCACACACACACACACACACAGAGAGAGAAAGAGAGAGAGCATGTTTGTGTGTGTGCGAATGCAATCAGTTTTTAAACAGGAAAACAATCGTTTTTCTCTCTCTCTCACACACACAACACACAAACACACACACACACGTAGAGAAAGAGAGAGTGTGTTTGTGTATGTGAGAATGCAATTAGTTTTTAAACAGGAAAACAGTTGTGTCTCTCTCTCTCTCTCACACACACACACATGCACACAGACACACATAGAGAAAGAGAGAGAGTGTTTGTGTGTGTGTGTGTATATATAAATCTGATGTCTCTTCTTTTCAGATGAATGCAGATCATGTCAGACAATGTCAGCACACATCAGAGCAGGCCCAAATATATGTAGAAAAGCACTGACTCAAACACAGAGCTACGATTCTTGTGCTCAACCACAAACAAACCATAACACACAGCCTGTTATTTTTGACATCTTTCATAGTGATTTGTGTCCACTTTAACATACTGCAAAAATAAAATACACTACAAATAGTCTATCAACAGAAAAGTCACTGTGGCACTTATTCACACTTATTCATATGTGTGTGTGTGTGTGTGTGTGTGTGTGTGTGTGTGTGTGTGTGTGTGTGTGTGTGTGTGTGTTTGTGTGTGTGTTTGTGTGTGTGTATGTGTCATGGGCATAGAGACAATGGTACAAAGCAATCACCAGTGAAAGAGAACAGAGCAATATAGAATAGAAAGAAGTACAGACAAACAGCTGTACAAATCCCCAATAGTCTTAATACTAAAACTGAGGACAGAATGGAGACACTCAAAAAACAGGCTTTGTGCATATAGACTAATAGGCTGTAAAGACAATTTGTTGGTCTGGAGCAGTGTCATGCATGGAAACTATTCAGTTTGGCCTTTGTATAGAGTTACTGTGGAATGAAAGACTTCCTCAATCTGTCTGTTGAGCACGGCGTGACGGGAGTCTGCCACTGAACTTTGTTGTCTGTCTGGTAATTTCTGTGTGAGGGGTGATGGTTGTTGTCCATGATTGACAGCATTTTGTTCAAACTCCTTTTCTCTGATGACTCAGAGAGTTGTACCAACCACAGAACCAGCTTTACTTACCAGCAGCCTATTTTTGTATTTTTTACATTTATGCTGCTTTTCATATGCTGTGTGTTTTGTACTATATTTACAATGCCTGTCCTCTCACAAGAACAAAAGAATTTAGTCTGAGTGTAACTACACTGGTTTAACAAAAGACACATAAAATAACTAACTATATAGATAGAAAAGACAGTATTGGCTCGTAAGCCTGTCTGTCACCTAATGTGTGTGTGCCTGCCCCCCCCCCCCCCATCTCCCTACCTAGGCCTGGCTCACTGAGATCCATGAGTACGCTCAGAAGGACGTGGTGGTGATGCTGATTGGCAACAAGGTAAGTGCTAAGCAACATTGATTTGTGTGTGTGTGTGTATGTGTGTGTGTGTGTGTTTGTGTATGTGTGTCACTAATGATGGGGTAAAATACAAGAGTTGGTATGAGATTGCAGACCTACTGGATGCTGCCAAGATTAAGCTCCACTAACAGACTTGACTTGAGTTCAGGCAAGCACAAGTATGTGATTATTTTGTAATCTTGGGGAAGCTTTTATTAATCCTCAGAAATGACACATTCTCAGTCTAAACAGACTTCTTATAAACAACATGACCCAAGTTTTGTTTGTGAAGCTATTTAATGGTTTGCCTGGTTAGAGGGTACATCTTTGAAATTTATTTAGAATTCGGTGAGAAGCCATCCCCACCACAGAGGAACTCTGTGTGGTTTCCCAGGAGAGGACACCTCTGCAGGCACATCCTGTGCCCCCGCCCCAGCAGGCTCTCTGCTAGAACAAAGCTCAGCTTTGAGACTTTGAGCTGTTTCTTTTTTAGCTTGGTGACGCAGATCTCTCTGCCGCAATCCTCCTCTCCACTGTGATCCGTCTCATCACTTCCTGATTAGAGCCTTTGCCATGCTTCCTTCTCCAGCAAGGAATCCTCGAATCAAGCTCTTCACAAGTGCACACCGATGTTTTGATTGGGGGGAACATTTATAGCAACTCTCCGGGAAATGTGATATAATGCTGGGTAATAAATGTGCTAGCTTGTGCAGGTTGTGCTTCACTTGCTTAACAACAACAGTAAGGTTGGAAACTTCCACTCTTGCAGACATCTGAAGATTTTAGATAATACAATATCACATCCAATGTATTGTATCTGTAGTGGAAAACACCAAGGACTGTTTCAGCTTTCAACACACACGCACAGTCTCTCTCTCTCTCTGTCTCTCTCTCTCTCTCCTTCTCTCTCTTCAATAAAGATGAGATATTGCACTATAGGGAAGCAAATTAACTCACAGCATGCAGTCTCTTTACCAGCAAATAAGGTGGCCATGCAGTAATAATGACATTGTTTGCCTTTCAACCCAGCAGAAAATAACATGACAGATAGAAAACAAAACACAGTTATGGTCACTATAGTGAAAGAAACACACCTAACAGGATGAAAAACCTTTTCTTAAAATAGGTTGGCCTATAATCCTGAGTAGAAATCAAAATAGAAATAGAAAGCCTTTATTGTCATTCTACACAGTATAAGGCTAAAAAAAAAGAAAAACAAGCTTGCCCTGCCTGCTCGCCACACAGCTTAATCATTTCCCTGGTTACCAGCCCATACAGTGCAATGAAGAAGGCAGAACAGAACACAGCAAATGCTACAGGCTTAGCAGGTTGGATGCATATTAGATTGTGGTCGAATTCAATGATAACAGTCTCCTCCTTGGAGCATAAATGTGGTAGGTGAGTTCATTAAATTACATGAATCACCTCAAACATGTGCAAATGTGGCGTTGTGGGTTTACAAACAAGCCATCAGCAATTATACAGCCACTGTATGTGTTCACAGTCGTTCACCAGTATTGCTGTTAATAAACCAAATCATTTGAGATGAAGGGAATTCATGACCATCACGGCATTATTGGGATAATGGTAGTGAGAAGTTAGTCTCATTTCAAACACTAAGGCAGAGATGAACTTCACCACAAATCTGAACCAAAAGGGTCAAGTCCTGTGCTTTGACTGATCACTGAATTGTGCATCCATACAAAAGTTAAGCTCAGTGGCATTTCAGACCAAAAGTAACTAATTTGTTCTACACAAAGAAGGATTTAGTCTAGAAACTGTGGCATTTAAGAATTCAAATGGTGTCGTGACCCTGTCTCATACCAGGAGCAGGATGCTCAGTAACATTCACTGCCTTAGACTGCACTTCAGACAAATTTGATCTAGGTCTTATTTGGTGGTTATTGTTTGCTAGAGCAGACTTCCTGAGATGATTTCTGTGTTGCTAAAGCTGCTATATGTGGCTCTGACTTTTGCTTTCATCTTTAATGCAGCATTGTATTTGTTTGTACATACATGTATACATTATTGTATCTTCACCTGTGAGAGAATGAACCATCACAGAGCTTACTAGCTACACCCCGAGGCACTGAAAGGACTATATACAGACATGTTTGAGTTGGACCTGTCCTGTGGGATGGACACCTGTACTCACTGACATGACAGGCCTGTCTAGACACCTGTGACTGTGGACAGGCTTGAGTTGTTCTTGTCCTGTAGGCTAGACACCTTTATGCACACCTGTGACTGTGTGGACAGGCTTGAGTTGTTCTTGTCCTGTAGGCTAGACACCTTTATGCACACCTGTGACTGTGTGGACAGGCTTGAGTTGTTCTTGTCCTGTAGGCTAGACACCTTTATGCACACCTATGACTGTGTGGATAGGCGTGTGTCGTTCCTGACTTCAATGATTGGCTGTGGCACATGAAACATACCAGTGATTTACAAGACAGTATCATAAACTAGCTCTCAAGGCACCCCGACAGAAGGAACAGGGTCCTGTGGAGGAATGGGAAACCATCTGTTGAAAAGGCCAACTTGTGTCCGAGGCTTTCCTAGACTTGAGTAAAGGGGACCACTGATGTCTACTCTTAAATCCTGCCAACTGTGATAGGTAGGTAGGTAGGTAGATATGTAGATCTGTAGATATTTAGATAGATAGATAGATAGATAGATAGATAGATAGATAGATAGATAGATAGATAGATAGATAGATAGATAGATAGATAGATAGATAATAGACAGATGGACTGGTTTGAGTTGTTCCTGCCCTATTGGCTAGACATGTTTATGCTAGATAGATGGATAGATAGATAGATAGATAGATAGATAGATAGATAGATAGATAGATAGATAGATAGATAGATAGATAGATAGATAGATAGATACTTTATTATCTGAAATTCGGGGTCAGTATGGTAAGTAAGGTTTGGTTCCTTGAATAAACAATGAATAACCATAGCGGAGACATCAAAGTACAGCTGTGTAAGGAGAGAGCAAGCAAAATGCACACATGATACACCAGCCCACACATTTCAGGCAAGTCCTCAAGTGGAAAGAGTGGTGAAAGTGTTTTATTTTAAGCCTGGAGACTCAAGAGAGAGGTTATATTCCCCTCTAAGCACAGTGTTTAAACTAATTAACCATATCAAGCGTTGGGCTCTCTCACTGTTCAAAATAAACTATGTCTCTGACAGTTGTATCTCGCAGGCCAACCGCTGAAGGTTGGACGAGCTAAAAACAAACTTTTCTCTGAGCTCTTAAAAAGGCCAGCTCTTTTCACACACCATGACTGTAGAGTTAAGGGGCTCGTCTGCAGATAAGTCTGACTGAAGAGGAGATCTGTTATACTTACTGCAGCACCATGGGGAGAAGAGGTTGGTCGGTTACTGCAGCATCAAGCTGTTTGCTCACTTGCTGAGTCTGTATTGCCTTATGGAAAACCCTTTAAACCTAAATCTCCTCCGGTTATGAGGGTATCAGGGACAAATGCAGATCTGAGGCATGTAGTGATTAAATACTAATATTATTAAACTTCAAAAAATAAAGAAAGTAAAAACTACCAGCATGCATGGCGGAGATCCCAAGGGAAGATACAAGTTTAGCACTTTTCAATCCTTTTAAAATATAAATCATAAACTTTGTCCTTGGAGGCTACTAAGCAGCTTTGGCCATGTTAATAAACCTCAGAGAGATTTTAACGACTCCTGATGCCAGTGCCAGAAACAGAGAGCCAAGAGATGAGAGGGACTGTTAGACAGAGGACGTATTTCAGGAACATTATTCTCTCAAGCATCTAAATCTGATTGATAACTTCTGAGGAGAACAGGAAGTGGAAATATTAAATTTTTCTGGTTTAAAGTGGCATTGGCAGGAAGCATATACAAAAAAAATGTATAGTCAATTCCTTTCTTGCAGGGTACAGATGATTAAGCTGTCAGACTCAGGACTCTCATCGCATTGACAAGAGCATTTTTCACTCATAATAAATTTTTTTTGGTGTGAATAGTTATTTGTTATAACATGACATATATGACAGTGCCTCGAAGCCTGTTCTTTGTACCTCAGAGCTCACAGAGGAGACAGACACAGTCATAACAGCAAAGGATTATGCACAGTAGATAAAAGACCCCCATCATCTCATTTCGATTCCTAGTAAACCTCTAGCGTATACTGCAAAGTGCAATAAAAACTGTTTGGAAGGTGTGAAGGGGGTAGGCTTTATATTAAAAGAGTAAGTTCTTCTGCCTTGAAGAACCCTCCCTATAAATTCTCCCTCCTCACAATTTGGCTCATTACAGTCTGGTTGTGTCTCCTGAGAACACGAATGCAAGAAGAACAAGAAGATCTCCAGATGGTGAATGACCTAGAAGAAGATCCATCTTTCTCGCTAGATGCATCTGTGGGACTTTGCACTTTAACCTACAAGTTCAGCAAAACACAGTCTCACACTCCTTCCTCACTTATAGTATCTCTTTCTAAAGTTGCAACACACTCACAGAAGGAACATCTGCTAGACATTCCAAATGTTTTGGCAGCTCGTGGTGGGCTTCCAAGGTGAGGAGAACAACAGCGTTATCCTGTGTTAGCAGAATCTTTGTGCTGATTGGTGCTCCTTCTCTTCTCACTGTCAGTCTGCAAAATGAGCTTATTTTGGCACATACTTATTGCCACAGCTCATGTCCTCGGATGAGCAGAGATGTAAGAAAACATTTTAATACTTTATGGAGCTGGTCATAAATAATAATAATAATAATAATAATAATAATAATAATAATAATTAGTAGTAGTAGTAGTAGTAGTAGTAGTAGTAGTACTTCTCTTCAATCAGAGAGCTTATTAATCAGAAGGTAAGAGTATTTCTTTCTGAATGTACTTAGAAAATACCTCTGAAAGTACATGGTTTTGTTTTGACAATTTGTTGCCATTCCAAATCCACTTCAAAGTAACACCTGCTTCAGCAGAACACAAATGATGCTGGCTAGAAATACCAGAGCATTGCTGCCCTGAGCCCAGATAAACAACAAATAAACAGCTAACTGAACATCTTTCTCTCTCTCTCTTTTTCCCCGAGGCAGCTGTGGGTGTTTACTGACAAGCTTTTCCAGACATGCATAAATTTGACCTGCTGTCAACGGCAGGGGGACGTTTCAGTAATGGCAACATTTCTTGATGTTTTGTACTGCAGGCTGACTCCTCACAGGAGAGGGTGGTGAAACGTGAAGAAGGAGAGAAGCTGGCTAAGGTGTGTCTCAGAGTCTAACCTGGATGTATTTGACCAGCACTGAAGGCTGGCTTGCCATTGAGTTTCCACTTAATTGAGTTATCAAATTTAGCTGCTCTGCTGCAACAGTTTTGATAGATGATGAGGTCTGCTTTTCTCAGAACCACTAGCTATGGATTGTTGAGAGATGCTGTCCTTGGCTCACTTCATTTGTGTGTGTGTGTGTGTGTGTGTGTGTTTATTTTGTGTGTGTGTGTCTGTATGTGTGTGTCTGTATTTGTGTGTGTGTGTGTGTGTGTGTGTGTGTGTGTGTGTGTGTGTGTGTGTGTGTGTGTGTATATGTGTGTGTGTGTGTGTGTGTGTGTGTGTATATGTGTGTGTGTGTGTGTGTGTGTGTCTGCATTCTGTTTATTTTTGCCCTGCCCAATTGCTATTGATTTCCTCCACAGAAATGCCCAATCTACAGTTTTGGAGTTAATGGTGTTGTTGTCAGATTTATGGTGTGGAAGTAGTATATTAATGTCTTCATTTTGGTATTTTAATCTATGCAGTTACTTATTGCTTTGTTAGGTCAGTAAAAATGTGTGTGTGTGTGTGTGTGTGTGTTTAGATGATTACAGACAGGGACATAGTGGTGACACACACACAGATACACAGTGCACTCACACATGCGCGTGCACACACACACACACACAAACACACAAATGCATGCATATCCCCAGACAGGCATCAGACAGACAGACACAGACATGTTCTATTTCTCTCTTCCTCTCTCTGTGTTTTTCTTGACTTGACTTAGTTCAGTTACAAAAACAGTTCAGCCAGCAAAAGTTCTGACAGACATCTCCCTGCACAGCTGAAGACATTAGACATTCTTGGAAACAGAAACACCCAGGCCAGGCAGATCCTCACTGCTCAGGAGTCCCTGGTCCCTACAGAGGGAATGAGACTGGGGGATCTCAACATCAGGGCTGATTGCAAGGAAATTGAAAAACTAATAGGTTTCTTTCCAGTACATTAAAATGTAACACACACACAAAAATAAACTCTTAAAAAGTCTGATTCACGGCCCTGCAATTGTAATTTTACATCCTCAAGTCTTTCATTTGCATTGTGTGAGCGGCTCCAGGCTCAAGACAAGTTTAAAGCTCACAAGACATAGCTGTAGCACTATTGGTTTAAAGATCACATGACGGAGCCATAGCACTATTGGTTTAAAACTCACAAGCCATAGAAGCATGCTTGTCCTTACAGCCTTAGTGATACAATCCACTGTTGAGATGAATCACCTGTGCCAAGCACAGAATGTGGCAATAACCACTCAATGGTCCCACATTATTCATAGCTTAGAGGAAGATTTATTGCCTAAAAGAAGTGATTGCAAATTTTTTTGGTGCTTTGCGTCTTTCCACGATCCCACCTGTACATGAGTCTGTACATGACAGAAATCTGCTTAATTTAAACCATAGTGGTTTATTGCCCAACCATAGCTGTCAGGCTTCATTTAGACAAAGCGGCAGATGAAAAAAAAGAGCAGTTCCATGGAAATTGGAATTGTGGTCACATCCACAGTAGCAGTAACCTGGCATTGTATTTGTCTGATTGTGATGTCACTGATTCTAGGACGTATGAGCATGTGCTGTACATGGAGGGAACGTGGACAAAATAACACTATAATTGCTCATGTTCTGTCACATGCAGTTGCCCAAAAACACTTGATTACTTTTACGCCGTTAGTTCTAATGTTCTAGTGAACTCAGACATGTAGAACAGTCTGCCCGGAGTGGTTGTTTCAACAGAGACCATGGTTCTGTCAGCATTGTTATGTATAAGATTTGCATCTGGCTGTCTCATTTGAAATTCTGCATTTAGATTTGATTTTCCCTTGTAACTCATTTGTCTCTGTATTTATGTCCACATTTGAATGCATGTGGCCATGGGCTGGATGCTCGAGAATACGCAAGCCCTTTTGGATCATATTTGTGCGGGTGTGTTGCCTCTCTCTGCAGGAGTTCGGCGTGCCCTTCATGGAGTCCAGTGCGCGCTCTGGGTTGAACGTGGAGCTGGCTTTCACCGCTATCGCTAAGTGAGTGAGCGCCATCTAGAGACAGTTGCTGGTATTGCTTGTAGTAAACAATCAGTGTGGAGGTTCCAAATACATTTCCTTCAGAACAATAATGTCAATCTAATGTAATGATCTAAATTGTACTAGGGCACTGCAACTAGCCACAAATAATGAATGAACTGGGTATAAATGTGGTGATGTTTGTTAGGGAAACCTTTGGCCAGATAATGAATGTTTACTTTTAAACTTAAGGCACTATTAAGTCTAGTTGAGAATTGTTTAGATGCCTAAAGATCTGGTTGCATTCATTGCTGGGGAGACCCAGCCAGGGGCCTTAGGGCAGCACAAACATGCACCTCCTATTTGGAGATAAACATGGAGTAAACAAACGCGCCCTGAGATGGCTGATGAGGGTGTTATCTCCACACTTTTATCACTCACCTTGCACCTGGCCTCTCAGACTCCTTTCATCATCTGCTGTTATTTACCCTCTCCTTCATCCCCTTCACCCTCATTGTCATCATCATCATCGTGGTCTTCATCATTACCATCACCATCATCATCATTGGTATCAACATTGTCGTATTTCACTTCTTTTTTCTCTCATCATCATTGCCATCATCATGTCATCATCATCATCATCATCATCATTGCCTCACTTTTTTCTTTATTCACCTTGCTCTTCCCCATCATCTCCTCCTCATCTTCTTCCTCCTCCTCCGGTCCCCATGTTGTCCTGCCCTATATAGGGAGCTGAAACACAGGAGCATGAAGGATCCAGACGAGCCCAAGTTCCAGCTGCAGGAGTATGTCAACAAAGAGATGAGAACTGGAGGCTGCTGCAGGTCTTGAAGGGTGCATGTGCATGCACACGTGTGTGTGTTTGTGTGTGTGTGTGTGTTCAAGAGTGTGTGTGTGTGTTTCATCTCTACATTGACCAGCAACTTACCTTCCTTCAGCTGCAGCTGTGTGTAGGTGTATGTATGTATGTGTGTGTGTGTGTGTGTGTGTGTGTGTGTTTGTGTGTGTGTGTGTGTGTGTGTGTGATGGGGACAGTACTGACCCACCTCCTTCTGCAAATGTGAATGTAACCCAAACTCTCAAAGACACGCCAAGCAACCATTTCTATGATATACACACAACCCATGCATCCCCTGCCACACACACACACACATACACACAAACACACACACAAACGCACATGCATGTTATTCCCTTCTGTCTGATGTATCATCTCATATTTAACTGAGACGCTTACACACACACTGGTTTACAGTAATACGTGTGTGAAATGTCGCCACCTCCTGGCTGAATCCATGTAAATACTTTATTTATGCCTGTTAAAGGTAAATTGTGTAACAAATCTGCAGAATGACAATAAAACAAGTTAGGTTACCTCAGATAGTAAACATATTATGTTTACATCCATTGCAGTTTAACTGGGTTGTATACATGACAGCACAGTGCCCAGAACCACGCATGTGCCAAAAGCATCAGTCTCATTATACACAGAATCAAAGAACCCAGGTGATTTGAAATGCTAACTAGCACTAGCATAGCATGTAGTCCAATTCTTTAGGTTACACAGTTCGCCTTTAATTGTCTTGTCCTATGGTATGTCTTTGCTAGCTCTGTGGCACTCTTGGCTTTGCTTCACCTGCCATGTTTTTTTGTTTTGTTTTGTTTAGTTTTTTTTAACCAGTGCTGTGGATTATCACAGCTAGTTCCCTAGTAGACTAACACTAGTTATGAAACAATATCTCTGGGTGTAGGATGCTACTGCCCTGCAATACAGAGCCTCACTCCTCACAAACAAACCACAGAGTGCAAATTCCACAAGCATAGGCCAAGGTCATCATACAGTGTATAGACCTGTTACTGAAGTGTCAAATGATGTAAATTGTTAGATGGGAACTTATTTTGCAGAGAGATATGTAAAGTCGTTAATATGTTGTGATGTCTCCTTGTTAGCTGACTGGTGTTTTTTGATTACTGTTAAAGACGAAGGACATCACATGTGTAGACTACTTCACCTCTGGGTTCTAGAAAAGTCCAGCTGCTGTCCAGAGCTCATAGAGTTATATGTAAAGTAGTAAAAGTAAAGTTCTGCTTTCCTAATCAAATGCAAGACATAAATTCTTCATTTTCTGTTATATATACGTAATTGTGATGTACAGCTGAATTCTGAGAAATCTCTTTCAATACTGAACACATATCTCTTGGCAATAGCTCTGAAGCTGTTTACTGATAGTTGATAGGCTAGATGTTTCTAGAGTATTTACTGTGTTGTTCACCTCAGAAACATGGCATTCATTTTAGTATACCAGTTCTTCTTTAATGGAACGCAATATTAAAACAACGCTTCTTCTGTTTGCCCTCTATAGAAGTAATAGCTTTCAATTGATTTGTCTTGTTTCATTTTCATATGCTTGCCTTACATGGGAATTAGAGACTACAGCAATTAAAAATTTAATTAAAACTATTAGAGCTGTTCAATCTTACTTTGTGCCATTCAGTTCAGTGATGCTTTGACAGTCATGTAAATCTAGAGCTTGTATCATTGCCTCCTTGTGTTCACCATATTTCACACTTCTTCAATGTACAGTGATTTTCATCTTAAATAAAGTTTTAATGCCAACACCCTGACAAAAAGGTATACCATCAGTAGTCTTTAATATTGTTTGGAGTGTCAACTGAAATGGTCAACAACACCATAATTTCATTAACATCTAAACCAACGACAAATCTGTCACAGAGTACTGCATGAACATGAGGCGGTCCAACACAATGACACTGAAACTTTACTACTGCCCCCTTGTGGGGGAAAAAATGTTACCAATCGGAATCTGAATACCTTATGAATGCATCAATAGAACACACTACACTGAGAGTAGCATGTATTTATGACATGGAGCCACACTAGATGGTATCACTGCATGAGCAAACACATTTGTATTTAGTGACTGCATTAAAAATCAACATCAAAACAACACAGCAGTACTGGGATTATGATGGTGTCATTCAACTGCTCTTACAGTGTTTGAATTTAATCGAACACAACTCACCATATCAATACTTAGCTCAGTGAAATACTCCCCCTTGGTTTGTTAGTCATGTGTCAATGTCTGTGTTTGTCCCTTTGCACATGAAACACCAGAGAAAACTTATCAGTACCATTAATGCTGACTGAGCCATTGCAACAAGTGGCTTTCAGAGGTAATACTGCCATAACCAAGCAGATGCGCTGGAGCCCCTCTTTCTGAATGAACGCATTTTTGTTAGAAACATCCAGTACACTTACAGTACTATTCCAGTACACTTACAGTACTATTCCAGTACACTTACAGTACTATTCTAGTGATCTGTACCCAAATACGTCAATGTCAAACTCACTTTTAGTGCATTCAAAGCTGACGGCCGAGACAAGTTCATGATTCCAAGATTCTCCGTCCCTCCGCATTTCGACAAAAAAACAGTGAGTTACTGGCAAAAAGCATCAATAAATAACAACATAAAACCATCCTCTCCTCGTTCTGTCACTGACACATACACGTCCACTGGAAAATGCAAGGTCTGTTCCGTCTGAAAAGCAAAGCAGAGGGTTTTTGTCTTGGCCACCTTTGGCCACAATGTGCAGCTGAGGCTAGACTGCACCCTTGAGCACTTGGTAGGATATGAGAGCCTGCAAGGGTTCCTTGGTAGGACATAGGAGCCCATAAAGGTTCCTTGGTGGGATAGAGGAGCCCATAAAGGTTCCTTAGTGGGATAGAGGAGCCTGTAAAGGTTCCTTTGAGGGATATAAGGGCCTGCAAAGGTTTGTGCAGTAGCAGCTTCAGAAGGAACTGTAGGCTTGTCAGATTAAGACTTCCATGTCAGCTGTAAACTCACACTCTGAGGTTCATGTGATGATGGCAACACAGGCTGTTCTTGGAGACCTCATGCAGATTCCACAGGTTGAAGATTGCAGGCTGCAGGTGAATGTAAATGCCCAGTATTTTCGGATTGTTTGCGAGATTCAACAGGACAGTTGATTTCTGTTGCTCCTCTATGATTTGTGATTTATTCTGTAGTCCCATATCAAGCTTCACTAGATTCAGTAGATAATCAGATGGACTGAATGACTTGCAATGTATGTTTACAAGAGCTCAGGTCACTGTAAGTCAACATTGCGTTAAAAAAATAATTTTCACTGTAAGACCACTCAAAAGCTCAAGAGATCTAGCGCATTGAAAGTGTGTGTGTATATGTGTGTGTGTGTGTGTAAGAAAGGGAGAGAGAGAAGGGGAGGAAATGATATAGAGAGAAGGATGGGTCAAGACAGAGAGAGAGAGAGATGAGTGTTTATGACATTGGCACACAGTAACAGGCACAGGCAGATGCAGCAAGAAAGATCCAGCTTCTCTCCCGACTGAGGTCACAGAGGCCGGTCTGTGTTGACCCCTCTCTCAGACACTGATTCTGGGCTTCCTCCAGCTATTGATCCCTGAGGCCCACCGTAGTCCATTCTGGGTCATGCAGCACTCTCTCAACACAGACAAACAGCGCCCTCCTCAGGGCTTGCGCTTGAAGTGCGCCTCCACTACAGACAAACAGCGCACATACACACTCATTGACTTGATTACAGTCCAATAGATTTACAGACAGCACATCATAACAGAGGACAGTTCTCTGCCGATTATTAAGATATTCACAGTTATCTACTCTACCATCAACTATAATGATAAGTCAAATAAAATCATTGCTGCACTGATTTACAAGAATGATGTGATCACATTATTTACATCTCTCTTTTTTTGTGTGTTGAAATCCAAAATTGAGCATTTTTCTACTCAACCCCAGGGCTGTCCATTTTTTGATTATATCAGTTTTTTTCACCTTAATTGACATTTATTGTACATGGTGCAGTGATCTCAATCTTCTACGTCTATGAAACCTCCATATGAGGAAATGATCGTGGATCTCGACACAGATCAAAGCTATTTCTTCCCGTCCTGTGACAGCAATGTGACAGTAAAGCTGACTTAGGAAAGAAGCTCACCTGCATACTCCTGGGGTAACATAGGCCGTTTTACCACCTTCTGGAAGGCTGTGATCCATTCCTGCTGGTCTGCCTCTGTCTCGCAGGCAAACAGAAACTTCCGGTCAGGGGTTACTATGGTGATGCCAAACTGCCAGTGGTAGCCTTGGGTAGATGGAGGCAGACCGGGCAAGACTGTGTAGCTGTTCTCTTTGCTGCCAATAAACACCTCCCCACGGGCATACGCATCCTGAGAGAGGAGACAGAAGAAAGAAGGAGAGGGAAACAGACCGAGAGAGAGAAAGAGAGAGTGTCACATGGTCATCATTTTAACCAATACATTTGGGCATTACTTATGTACAAATTTAAGAAATGGATTGTATCCCAGCTTCCTCCTCCACAGTAGACCCAACAGCTCCCCCACATCTCAAATGCACTGATGCAGTGGCCCTGAGCAAGGTACCCAACCCCCAACTGCTCCCCACATCCCAAATCCACTGATGTGATGCCCTTGAGCAAGGTACCTGATGCCCCAACTACTCCCCACATCCCAAATCCACTGATGTGATGCCCTTGAGCAAGGTACCTGATGCCCCAACTACTCCCTACTACTACCTGATCAAGGCCTGCCTACTTCTCAATGTTGCACCCCTCAGTGTGTGTGAGCTCCAGGTGTGTGTGTGTGTGTGAGCTCCA
>JAIFZK010000024.1:15335000-15475000 GCA_027481765.1 Tenualosa thibaudeaui
TCAGCCTAACCACACACACACACACACACACAGACTATGTATTTCTGCATCAAACTTGAGAGCAGCCCCACACTAACTGATACAGTCCTTTTTATCTGACCTCAGGAAGCCTCAGAGAATGCAAAGAGACTACCATTACTAAATAAAAACGTTAGACAGATAGATTGACAGGTGGACAGACAGGCACACAGACAGATACACAGGATGGCAGACAGACATGCAGGTAGACAGATTGACTGACAGACAGACAGACAGACAGATATATGGACAGGCAGGCAGACAGATAGGCAGACATAAACAGACAGATGGACTGGCAGTTAAATGAAAATTGCAGGCAGCCTGAGAGACATGCAGACAGACAGATGGACTAACATACAGGCATAAGATGGACAGACAGGCAGACAAACAGACAGGCAGGCAGGCAGACAGACAGGCAAGCGGGCAGGCAGGCATTCTCATTTGTCTCACCTTCACCTCCTCTGCCTCCCAGGGGTCCATGAGGATGGACTTCACACGGCTGATCTGCGGGATGTTCCGATGCAGCCCCGAGCAGCTCTGACACATAAACACACCCAGGGTGGAGGACGCCCACTCAGGGTCTGAACACAGGTAGAATAAGGCATACTGTCACATACAGATACTGACTTATCAAGATAGATTTGAGTGGATACTTGGCCATTGTAAATGCAAACAGTAGTGCAATGTCTATGTTTTATACAATGAGAATGCATATGTAGACCACAGGTTTGATGTTGCTATGTCTTTGTCCAGCCACCACAATTGACTTTCATTTTCTGACAACAAAAGGTTTTTCAGGCAAGTGATCACAGCAATTGCAAAAGTGCACACTTTGAACCACACCCCTGACGTGTTCTAAGTATTTGCTTGCTATTTCTTGGGGTAGGGTTTGGTTTAGGGCAGCAGTGTGTGTGTGTGTGTGTGTAGTGTGCATTGTGCGGTCAGTGGGGTGGGGGATGGGGCTGATAAATGTATAATATAACCTCTCTGAAAATAAGAATGGAGGACAGGGAGATATGTAGAGACAAGGACAGGAAACAAAAGAGGAACTGCAGACTTTAAAGAGGCCAAGATGGAAAGGACCTTGCATGAGAGACTGAGAATAAAAACGAGACAGAGATAGGTACATAGATAGAGAGACAAAGAGAGAGAGATAAATAGTCAGAAAGACAAATGAGACCACAAGGCCTGAGAGAAGCCATGGTGAGAAGAGTGGTGGTGGTGGTGGTGGTGTAAAACAGGAAGACCGGGACCCAGTCAGACAGCACGAGAGGGCTTTCATAGTAGCAGTGGGCCACAGCACATCACTCTGTGGCTTCTTTCTGTAGACACTAATGCTAACTGGAGGATGAACTCTAGCTGCCTCATCCATTAAAACACAAATCTGTAAAAAAAAAAATGTCTGTTTCTAAAGAATGCCAGGTAACCACATCTGGTGTAACTTGCACTGTCCCGGGTGGTTGAGCTCTGCACTCACCTAGACTCAAGCCTGCATCTTGCCACACCACAGCCTGAGTGGCTAAGCCCTGGTCACCACAGTCTGAGTGGCTGAATCCTGCACCTCACTAGACCAGAGCCTGTGAGTCGAGTGCACTAGAAAGGGTGTTAGCTTCACTTACTAGCATGTCTCTTAAGACGTCTGGGCAGGGAGGTTCAGTAAGACACACACTGTGCACAACAATCAACCAGCTACCTGACAGTGCACTGTCATCTGTGCAGCTTCATTTACACTGCAATACTGACTGTCCAGAATCCAAGAATCCAAGAATACTATCATATTATAAAACACTTGGACTGAAAACAAGCAAATTATGCTGCTGGTGCATTAAGATCATTTGTCTAGTGAAGAAACAAGAGTTATATATTTTATTATATTAACCGTAAAATTCGATTGTTTTTATAAGACCAAATGAAAGAGACAAAACATTATTAAGTATCTAGCTGCACATCTCAGAGATATAATCACACCATCAGTGCATGAGGCTCTGGGAAGTGCATAATTCCAGCAAAATTCTCTTTGCTCAGCCTTACACTGTAGTAATAGATACATGCCTGAAATTCTATGCTGATACTTGAATGTCATTATTGTAAACAAACAAACTAAAATAAGCAATTAATGCTGAAGAAAAATGAGAGACCCACAAACAGGTCTTGCATGTCAGCATGTCTCCAAACAAAGGCAAGTGGGGAGGTCTCCATTTACTGCAAATCTGGCCTGACACAAGACTATCCACTACCAGTGTCTCAATAGGCCATCCCCACATGCAAACTCTACTGCTATGCAACAGCTTCTCTAGTGAGTGGGAAAGTTACAGTTACCACAGACATGGACATTAAGGCTTAACCAAGCTAGCGCCATCTAATGCTTCTGCTCAGTATCACTACAGTACCTAGGTACCTATCCAAAGGCTTAGGTTTCTTCAGCCAAAACATTTGTAGGACCAATCACAGAGTGGTTGTGAATGGTTGAAGGCATGCCCTATAGTTTTAAAGTTCACAGAAATTATCTACCTACCAAGAAGCTAGTGTTTGCATACTGAGAGGTTCCAGACTCTTTGCACAAAGTGAAACAACATATAAGAGTATGGTTCATGAGGCTGGTTTAGGCTCACTCGTTTCTGTATAATCTTATCTGTTACTGTGTAAGCAGGCAAGGTTCAAAAGCTGTAAAAATCTATAAATCCCTGATACGTAATCTTTTAATTGAAATAGTGTATAAATCATTGTTTATTGAGCTTTAAGCACTTGTTTATTGAGACCACATTAATAACACTATAAGGTCACATCACAGCTCACAAATATGGGAGCAACCTGTGAATTCTGTGCAATATCTGTGCCAAACCAGAAAAACTGCACACTTGAGTGACGGATTGCTTCATGGAGGACGCACAGATAATCACCCTCCAGGGAACAATAGGAACCTCCTACAGACTATGGATCAAAGGTGAAGACACTCCATTACACGTTTTGTCAAATTCAAATCGTTGCTTCACAGTGCTCTAGCTGTTTATTCGTTGTGTGTATTTAAAAGTGCTCTGGTGTGTGTTTCAAACACACATCTGGCTCAGTAAACACACACCTGTAAATCGGAAACACAAATAAATAATGTCACTCGGGCCCATAAACAAACTTAGTACTGGCTTGGACCAGAAAAAAGTCACCCTATCAGCTTGGGGCTTCAGGGATGTATCTTAGTTCAAATGTCAACAACCTTTTTTACCAGGGTGGCAGACCACATTTTTCAGCTATTCAGTAACATTTTTGCCAGCTCAACACCAAAACCTAGAGAAGGTTTGTTCTTCTCATGCCTCCTCCTGCAGTTAAGCCGCAATTTGTGAAGCATGAAACATGAACCAGCATTAAAATGTCCTGCCTATTCCATAAACATGAGACAAGATAGGAAATCCTCTAAGTCTGTCTTCAAAAAGATATATATAATTATAATAATTTCCAAGGAATCTCTATCAAATTGTAATTTGAATGTTATTAGTATGTATTAGCAGTTGGACTGATAATAAAGTTCTTCAAAATGAACTTAGAGGGTTTTGCATCTGAACTATTCATATCTACATCCTTTGGCTCTCCTTATAAACCTTATAAACAGTGGCTCTCCTATCCACTGTGTAATGCATAATCCATTATAAAATACTCTGCAGCTCCACTGGGCCAGTTGGTTAGCAAAAGCAAGCACACCAGCTGCACATCACCACACTTGTGACCATGACACCCCACCTCTGTTGAGTGAACAGAACAGCAGGTGGTTGATCTCTGCATCCAGACAGAACATGTCCAGGGCATTACCTTTTGCCACAACACACATAGTGTCCAGACATAGCAAGTTGCACAGAGCTGAAAGAACATATTTGATTTGATTCTCATTGCTGTTGTTTGTGAGGCATCCCAGAAATGAGTGCATCACTAGTGTAAAGGGCACTCTGGGATGGCATGGGTACTGTATTATGGGATTGTGGGTAAAGTATTATTGAGTGGTGGCTAAATGTTATGGTATTGGGGGTAATAAACATATTTTGGTAAATGGTAATGTAAAGTGGACTGTTTTATATAGCCCCACCACTGCCCATTATGGGGTTATGGGTAAATTATTATGGGATGATGTGTAAAGGACACTATGAACCACATGAGCATTTCCCAAGGTGAGGGCAGTGTAGCGGAGAGCTCTCATTACTGTCCAGTGTCCATGCTGACTCCAATATCACCTTGCCTGGCTCTGAGGCAGTCCAGCTGCAGGTCTGGTACCCCAGAGACTTGTTCACAGCTAAAATATAAGGTTCATTTTCTCTTAGCCACTGCTGGCAATATAGTTTCTGTTCTGTTTCATAGTAGCTTCAGTTCATGTTTAGAAGGGCTGCTCAATTAAGGGGAAAAATGATCATTGTGATTATCTTGATCTATATTGAAATCACAGTAATATTCATTTGGAGACATGTAGCATTTTGACTCAAACTTTTGTGTGTGTGTGTATGTATGTGTGTTTGTATGTGTGTGTTTGTGTGTGTTTGTATGTGAGTATGTGTATGTGTGTTTGTATGTGTGTGTGTGTGTGTGTGTCTGTGTGTGTGTGTGTGTGTGTGTCAGTAAACACTCCAGAATAAAAGCCTTATACTCCTGACCAACTTGCAAAATGAAATGTGACAAAATAATTGTTTGATTTCAGAGACTGTTGGGAACCATCCTTGTGATCACAATTAAAATGTGATTGATTGCACTGCCCTATATTTATGTCTGTTCTTTGTGAGCCCACAGAGCAGGCACAGTCGTACGCTCTAAACCCAGCATTTTTTGGAGGCTGTAGGAAAACCAAACTAGCCAAGAGTCAGTGCCTTGATGACATGGAGTATTCAAAGACACTGTTGCACAGACAGGACAGTGTCTGGGCTGTTGGCTAGGAGAGACAGACTATTTAACAGAATTTCCACTGGCATGTACCAGTACATGGAAGTGTCTTTTCTTCCTTACAAAGTGTCCTACGTGATAGTCTCCATACAGTAATGTGACCAGACCTCTAATGTGAAATTAGATATATAGTTAATGCATATCTATGGGTCACCCACACACACATGCATTTTCCATAACAACTGGCGCACAGTTCATTTTCTATTACTGTTTTCTTAAAAGTTCTAGACAGATTAAAGAGGTTAGCTTTGGTGTTGTGCTCACTTGTCTAGTACACTTCAGTTACAGTCTAGGCTAAGTGACGAGTGTGCAAATACTGGCTTAAGTATTATGGATTAAAGAATATCGGAGAGGCCGCAGGTTTAGTCTGAGTGAGGACTGACCTCACCAGTCCACTCCAATACAAATCGCATCAATTGGGTGCGGTCTTCGGGGCTGAAGACAACTAGAATAAGCCGTTAAAATTTGCGAAAACTGCCCCTTACAGATGTCACCTTGTACTTGATTCAGTACCTGCCTGGAACACTCTTGTCCTGCAATTATCTTAGTAATGCCACCATTCCTGTTTGCTCACAGCGTTGTGTAAACCAACGCTGATAACTTTACGATAGGATACCAAAGCACTACTTGGTTTCAGGGTGTGACAGAAGAGAAAGGCGTGAAATCCTTCAGTCTTTATGGGACACCTTCCCACGCGAAATGCATGACCTAAAATGTAGCATGTGTAGCAAATGTAGTCATTTTCCAGGTTTCACTGTTCCCTACATTTCATATTTCATTTTCCTATTCTCTGATATGTTAAACCCGTAAGTCAAGATATTTGGCCCACTCAAAGTTATAACCAAACACATCTAGAAACTCCAGCAGGTATATTTCCTGCTGCGATGTTGTATTGGTCGCGCACATCTCTACTACTATGGGTTGCCTATGGTGCGCACGGTGCGCAATGTAAATAAACAACAATAGTGCAGTTTCTTTACCTGCGACACCGCAATCAACGCATTTCCCATTTCCATCTCTTTCCAGAAGCTCCATCAAAAGCCGCCGGTTCGTCTCGGATGCTGTGGCCATGTTCACAGTTCTGATTCCTCTGACGGCACTAGACGGAAAGGAGCTCTCTCTCCAGAGCAGCCGTCACTGGGTAGTCACTTTAATCGCATAAAATCTAATACACCGATTGGAGGTTTCCTACCGTTTACGTGTATCCAATCAGACGATGAAAGCAGTTTCACAGCTTCACAAGTTAGTCTACATTAGGCTACAACAAATAACTACAAAAACAAATCAGTTACGCCTCACCAACAGTCTACCAGTGTGCGGCAGTGAAGGCTGCTCGCAGCTTTCGCTGACGCCGGGCTCACTGTGCATTCTTCTCAGTTTCTAATCCGTCTTTCGTCCTCACTCACTGGTAAGACAGAGACCTCAAGTGGTCATTTTAAAGTTTCCTCGGTCAGTAGGCTATTAAAAAGCGTTGCAATTTTAAAGATCTCCCGACAAGCGTATGACTTGCTAATTAGGCCTTATACTGGTTTGAGAAACTGAAGAAATAACCTGCAATAACTAGGCTATGTGACACAGGCAGCGCTTCTGGTCCTGTTGCAACTGTTCCGCTGTTGATGGTTGCCTACCTTTGCGACATCAAACCTTTGCTAAAGGTACAGTTGCAACACGGACAGTAAATGGCGTCTTGTTTAAATCTTTACATCATTAAAATCAAACACTTCATCCAAACTAGCCATAACGCCATAACATGACAATCGAAATTTTGGTTAGGCTGTCTGCACATATTGTCAACTCTGTTTTACTACACGCAAAACAATCATTTTTTCTTCAAATTTTTTTAAAGTTTTAAAATGATTAAGGTCAACACGAAATACTTGGTTTCATGATTTCATGATAGTAAACGTGCGCCTTTGTCAACGAAACACATATGAGACTAATTGGGTACAGTCCAAAGGTTTTAGCTGGGCCTAAAGGTGAAGCTTTGGAGAGAATAATATTTTAGGAAATGGAAATGGAAACAGAATAACAATTCTAATCTAATTCTACTCCATATCAAATGTAATGTAATGCCTTTCCAACAATTTCAGACATTCCGAGATCATGAACATTATATTGGCTATAACAAAAAATAAAAAGAATTGGCCTAATTGATTATGTATCTTTTAACTCTGTGTATATTTGATTCTGTATAGGCTAACTCTAACATTTTATCCCTAAAATTACTCATGCCGTTTTACTCAAATGTTAGAATAAAAACAAGCCAAATACTACTTTTAACAGTGTTCTTCTACTCTATGTGGCTTTGCGTAAATGCATCTGCCCAGAACCTATAAAGATAATATGTAATACCCGCGTTAGACTCTTCTATGGGACATCGCCATCTACAGGCGTGTGCTGAGATTACTCGAATAGTTCATCGACAATAGTTCAATGCAGGAAATACTCCGGTTTTAAACAGAATACGGGCGATATTCGGTTTGCACGTGAGTCATGTAAACTCCTCATACTGATCGCCATCTACCGAATTTCTAAAAACCACGAATAAACCCCATAGTTAATGCCTGAATTAAACGGAATTCAGGGTCATGTATACACCTTAATCGGAAAATGCGAAAACCCGCTCCGGTAAGGAGCATGTGGGCATGTTCAATTGCCTAACGCTGCCAAGACAAGGCAACTTCGTAGGCAACGCCAGGGACCCAACATGAATACAGTGACTGATATGTAAACTATAATATTCCCGTTGCACACTACTCTTCCACTCATCTAAATGTATTAAAACCCTAACCAGAACTTTAACCGTATTTCAAATTCACTGTGCATGTAACTGTCGTCACTGGCTTATAGGCAGACTATTAAAGGCGGTAGACATTGTGAAGCTCTGAACTGTAGTCAATATTCACTTTTCCAGGCAAAGACAGGTTAGAGGTCATTTCATCAGTTTAATTGTCAAAACAAGTACAAAAGTCAGTGTAGCAAAATGATTTTACACATGGTCTGAATAGTTTCTAAAGCAACACAGCTTTATGAGCCTATGACTGAATCCTCTTAACAAGCCAAGGGTGATCTTTCACCATGACACCTATTTCTTCCACCTTTAAGTAAAAATAAAAAAACGTAAATCATTAAAAATAAAGAAAACAGTGACTACTGCAGGTATCAGCACCAGTGACTGGGGTGAGTAGAGGCCAATGTCACTCAAAACACAGCGGTGAGAGGGGACAGATGGACGTGTGCCGCTCTACCTCGAGGAGTTGGAGCTGGAACGTGAACGATGCCGCCTGCGGCCTGGAGATCTGGAGCGGGAACGTCGACGAACAGGTGACCGTCGTCTTGGTGACCGAGACCTGTTGATGTGTGATCAGAGGAGAAGATGCTTTGTTTATATGCATCAGAGATATGCAGAGATATCCGTTTCAAAACAAGCATGATAACTATCTGTATTACCCTTTTACCATTGATTACATTACTGACTTTACAAAGTATTTGACACTTAGGATTTGACATGGGATTAAGTACATTTGACATGCTCCTGTCCTATGGAGACACTTAAGCGAGACAGAAACCAGAGGAAACTGTACCTTCGCCTCATGCGTGGAGGGGTGCGTCGCCACATTGGTGGGGGAGGGGGCATTCTGCGTGGGGGCGACGCGCGGCGGGGAGCGGGTCGAGGAGCACGCTGAGTCAGAATGGCAATGGCGGAGATTTCCTGTCCATCAATCTGACCTGAAAAACAATCAGGGGTGCAAGTCCGGATCAGTCGGTCCCCTCATGTTATTTACAACCGAGAGGGGTTCTAGCGGATGGTTACAGTCAGGCATTTAAATTCTCGCTGGTGAAATGTGTGATCATTCAGCTCTTCAAACACTGCACATTGTAATTCACAGGCTGCAACACTGAATCCATTTGCACCAGTGAGAGTTTCTAAGTAATCATTTAGCCTCTGGTGATTATCTGGTATAGATTATTGATGTAGACTATTATTCTGCCTCATGCTTTCATTTATAATATGTAAACCAGGTTTAAAAAACAATTGGGCTTAAGACTCATTGATCTTTTGAAGACTATCCTAACAGAATTAAAAAAGAGCTAGACAACTTGGTCGGGTTGATGCACAGTAGATATCATGATGGGTGCGTTGCAGCCATCAGAAGGAAACTAATCAGTCTCCACTGTAGAATAGTTGCCTATGTGTTACATCCACCTTGTGCAGCCTGACGTCTTCGTTGATGCACAAAACTTTTTCTCAATTAAAAAGAAAATACAGACAAAGTTAGCATAATAAAGGTGTGTGTGAAGTGAAGAGGTGAAGTTGCAAGACCTCACAGCTGTGGCGACTCAGCAGCCTTTTCATTTATCCTGTTGCATATCCTGTGTTCTTGAAAACAGAGTGGTGCAGGTGTTTATGGATATATATATATATTTTTTTGACAATGGTAACTGATGCCGCAGACATGCAGACATGTCGTATACACATTGAAAGCTTTGGCTTAAATGAGGCTGAAACAATTTTTTATTGGAGAGTAATAGCACAGCTATCTACACAGCTTAGCTGATTGCAAGCCGAAAAGGTCTGCCCTGAGTTTAGACGTTTGCTATGGTTTTGATAAATTGACATGCCTCAATTTACCTGCAAGCACTTAGATACCCATAATACAGAAGACCGCAGCTGAGTCTATAAACAGTGTGCATAGGTTATGTGCGAGATGACGCGAAGGCCAACAAAATGCAAGCATTATTAAGAAAGAAGTGAGTGCATATGTGGCATTGGACTTAAAAGCCCCACACTTCTTCCACTCCGCTACATGCCTGTGTTTTAGGTGCTGGAAAAAATCTGTCAAGTTGCTTCTTTACTTTACAGTGGATACTTGTCTGATCTGATTGTCTGAGGTGACAACAACAAAATAATTCCAGAACATGGATGAAGCTGCGACTTTTTGAGGGGAACTGCCTCTCTCCCCTGGTTGCTGCATTTCTGTCTGTGCTCATAGTCCTTTATCTATGAATAGCACACAGGGAGCCCAGAGTGTTCTATACATCTTAAATGTAACACCACTTGAATCCATGTCACTATATACAGTGTATATGGGTGAAATTACAATAAAACCCACTTGACCACTTGAAGTAGAGCTGCGCCTTTAAAAGCATGCCAGCCTACCTCCATCCATGTACATCATCCACTACACCTTTAAAAGCATGCCAGCCTACCTCCATCCATGTACATCATCCACTACACCTTTAAAAGCTTGCCAGCCTACCTCCATCCATGTACATCATCCACTACACCTTTAAAAGCATGCCAGCCAACCTCCATCCATGTACATCATCCACTGCACCTTTAAAAGCATGCCAGCCCACCTCCATCCATGTACATCATCCACTACACCTTTAAAAGCATGCCAGCCCACCTCCATCCATGTACATCATCCACTACACCTTTAAAAGCATGCCAGCCTACCTCCATCCATGTACATCATCCACTACACCTTTAAAAGCATGCCAGCCTACCTCCATCCATGTACATCATCCACTACACCTTTAAAAGCATGCCCGCCAACCTCCATCCATGTACATCATCCACTACACCTTTAAAAGCATGCCAGCCTACCTCCATCCATGTACATCATCCACTACACCTTTAAAAGCATGCCCGCCAACCTCCATCCATGTACATCATCCACTACACCTTTAAAAGCATGCCCGCCAACCTCCATCCATGTACATCATCCACTACACCTTTAAAAGCTTGCCAGCCTACCTCCATCCATGTACATCATCCACTACACCTTTAAAAGCATGCCAGCCTACCTCCATCCATGTACTAGATCATCCACTACCCCTTTAAAAGTAAGCCAGCCTACCTCCATCCATGTATTAGATCATCCACTACCCCTTTAAAAGCAAGCCAGCCTACCTCCATCCATGTACTTGAGGGCTTTCTGTGCCTCTTCTGGCGTGTCATACTCCACATAGGCATAGCCTCGTGACTGATGGGGGTGGAATCTGTCCGGTGGCATTTCCACCATCTTGATCTTCCCGTAAGTTGAGAAAATCTCCTGGATGTGGTCCTGCACAATCCAAACAATGGAAACACACACACAGATTACTGTTAAAGCACAGATTTCAACTGTGACAAAAAGAGAAAGAGTGCAGCTTGATTTTACCTTCAAACTGAAACACTTAATGTAAGACAAGCTGTCAACTTATTAACTTTAAGAGTCTCACCATTAGAATCACTAAAAAAATCCTATAAAGACAGACAGACAAGGGCAGTGTCTACACCACTGCTATGGTGTCATGCCTGTAGATATTGTTCATAATAATAATGATCATCTATACTCTTTTGATCCCTTGAGGGAAATATGGTCTCTGCATTTAACCCAACAGTGAATTAGTGAAACACACACATAGCACACAGTGAATTGAAGTACACACTAATCCGGAGCAGTTGGCTGCCTGCTATAGCAGCCCCCGGGGAGCAGTGAGGGGTTAGGTGCCTTGTTCAAGGGCACTTCAGCCATCGTCCACTGGTCGGGGACCAAACCGGCAGTCACTTTGGTTACAAACCGAAAGCCCTAGCCAGTAGGCAATGACCGCCCCATATGATGTAGCCGTTATTGCAACTTCAACACATGTACACCTTTAATGGTACAGAGGTGACTGCCACACCTTGGTAACGTTCCTAGTGAGTCGTCCTACATGAATTTTCGTGGGCTTGGGACTTGGGGATCTCTTCCTTCGCTCCTTCTCCTCACCTCTTTTCTGAGACCTGGACCTGTTGAATAAAATAGATGTCAAACTCTTTGGCCAATATCTTTGGAACAGGAAAATCATAAAATGAACGAATTGTGCTCACCATAAGTTATAAAGTAGCCAACATCTATTTTCATAAGAATTTAGCCTGCAGTACAGATGCAAGTGTACTCACTTTGAACGGGACCTGCGTCGGTTGTCATGGCGTCTGCGGCTGGGGCTAGGAGAGCCTGACGAAGAGGAGGAGGACGACGACGAGCGGGAAGAGGAACCGGAGCGACTGGAACCGGATGAAGAACTGGATCCACTGGAGGAACCTGAGCTAGAACCGGAGCTGCTACTGGAGGTGGAGCTAGAACGAGACCTGCAAGACAGACAGATGAGGGAAGAAGTCTCAACATTACAGTTCTGCAAACAGTTCTCAGTAGGTTACACAAATTTGACAAAACTTCACACATACAAGGTTGGATATTCACTTAACTGATTGACTCCTTGATCCAAAAAGACAAACAAAGGTTTATTAAAGTCAGGAATCTAATTTGTACTGACCATGTTTTGAGTTAAACACCACACACCTAGAACAAACATTTTCAGAGTGCTTTTGACAGAGATGGGGAAAAGACTAGCCCTCTAAAACTGCTTTGCAATAGTAGCAGGTCAGTAGTTAATGAAAAGAAAAAGGCCATATCTAACTGATTATTATGAGCATGTCATCTCATTGTACATACAAAGTAGATCCTTATAGCACCAAAACAATGCAGCACTTCCTCACCACACCATTAGCCTACCACACAGACAAGAGATAACTACATGTAACATTTATAGCTGAACAGCTACAACAGTTTCAAAACTTACTGAAATATATAATAGTTTGTGCAAAGTGTGTGCGCTAACCCTAGACCTATGCCTTGTGATTTATGCTGTACATCTGATGAAATGACAAATGCTATGCTACCTTTACCTTTTGGTCTAGAATGGCTGTTCTAGGTGCTCTGTATATTTCAGCTCGATTTTACTGTGTTTTCTTTGGTCAACCTGATATTACATTCATCTCATGCCGCTGCTGGATTTGCTTATGCGGTTAACTTGCAGTTCAAGTCACTGATGATGCAGTCCACCCGTTGTCAACAACACCTAACTGAAAACTGTAAGAAAGTTAAATTCCACTTGTAATAGCCTTCGTTTCACTGGGCTGCAATTAAATGGTCAACCAACACTGCCTCTACATCACAAAAACAGAGAGACTGAGACTGGAGAGAAGAGACTGGATCCACTTCTAAAATACTAAAGTTAGGAATTTCTTCCTCTTCCTATAAGATGAACATCAACACCTCCTGACCTGCTGCTGCTGCTTCCGGTGGATGCACTGCGGCGTTTCCGCGTCTTGTCTCGGCCACGGTCTTTCTCTGCTCCCTCCTTGGTTCCAGATTTCTCTTTACCTCGCTCCTTGGTTTTATCCTCTGACCGCTCTTTCCGTTTCGTGGGTGATGGCGCCCTGCGCATGGACGAAGAAAGGGTTAGCTTAAAATCAGACAAACCATTCAAGCATCTTGACCAAGTCAACCAAGTCACTGCTAAGCTAAATGTTAGAGATCAGCAATGTCGATACAATGCCCCAAAAAACAATTAACTTATGTGCACGTATGTGCCTGGTGAGTTACTGCTGTTGATAAACAATTTTAGATGACTCGCACAATGTGTGTAGTCCTCTAATGTAATACAATCCCTGTGTGTAGTAGTATCGAGTGAGTAGCAAGCATCTCCAGCTGATTCATTTGTAAACATAGCTGCCGAAACCTAAGAATCCTAAATTATCTGCTGGGGTTAGCAAAAACTCAAAGCACAGACTCTGCCGATGTATTTCTTTCCCCACGTATAAAGATCCCTAAAGTGCAACACTGTACCTAGTCATCAGCTGTTTAGTGGTACACTTAACACTGGCAGGAAGGTTGCGAGAGCTTCCATTCATTACATATCAGTTCGAGCCTATACTTGCGGCAAGCTATTTTAATTCACATCATCTCCGCTTTGGAGACACATATACATGTATTCAAAATGTGCCTCTGCAAACGTATTATATTGCATTTCTGTGCGTTTTTAACATTAGCCATAAGAAAGGATTAAAGCAGATTCTACATTGCAATACTTACATTTTCGGAACAAGGTAACAAACAATTCCCTCCCACTGGTCTGTCGCTGGTAGATGACGTCTCCTGAGAATGATGTCATAACGACGTGCAACATGAGAGTTTACATTAGAAGAAAGAATTGTGATTGTGATGTGCAGTTGAAATTCAAAACAGAATTAAGTCCAAAAACGTGATTAATATGTTCAGAAGATGGTCCACACCAATTTAATCGGTTTATTCTTCTTGGTGCCAACTAACATTTATTACTCAACATTAGCTAACGTCAACTAGCGACAGCTAACGTTACCTCTAGAAAGGATTTGTAACCTTACAAGAGTTTGCCTGTTGTACACGCAAGGAATCGCAGCGACAGGTGAGTTTACCCTGTACAAGTTAAATGAATTTACTGAAATGATGAAGATATTCGAGATGAACGCCGTGTGGATTTCGATATTTTCGATAATGACACATCTGTCTCAGATGTTACTAGAATATACAAATTGTGAGTGTTTGGAGCTTTACCACAATACAACGACCTGGTTGACTAACACATTATACATTTTTTCTTGTTTGACAATAACGGAAAGGTCAGGACCCTTGAAATTGGTGACCATGGGTCGGCTGGACGACGCCGCAAAGCGAAAAGTGGTGGAGCTCCGAGAGGCAGGATTGAGTTTTCGGAAGATAAAGGCGGTTTTGGAGTTGGAAAACATCAAGGTGTCCGCACAAGCTATTTATCTGTTTCTCAAGGAGTACAATGGTAGGAACGGGACCAATCTGTCTGCGGGAAGGGGCGTTGCTGGAGTTCAGACCAACGCAGTGGGCATTGGAGACAGTAGCTCCGGGAGTAGAAACAGCTGCTGGAGAGATCGAGAACAGCTCGGGAACCTCATGCGAGAGGCATCCCGGGTGGCTGGATTCACCACCTCCCCTGACCCTCCTCAACAGAGAGGACCGTCCTCTGAAGAGAGGGGCTCGGGATCCACAAGTGGTGGAAGCAGCCAGGACAAGCAGGGAGGGAGGGAGGAGGAGGAGGAGGATATTCGCATTGTCAGCGTCACATCACTGGCACAGAGAACCCGGCAGGAGGGGGTCCACACCCAGAGAACAAATATGACCACAGGTGTTGGGGCCATGACCGGGATATTTGCACGGAGACGCCTCAGTCCTTCCCCAGCCACCAATCCAGTTCTGCTAGCCCGAAAGAGACTGCTGGACAAAGCCCTGCTCCACAGAGCAAGGGTAAGAAACCTGTTTGTTGGCCACTTTATTAAAGTCATGTTTTGTGCACATTTGTAAGTGTATGTCTGTAAATGTATTAAAAGTTATAAGTGTATGTCTGTAAGTGTATTTGTAAGTGTATTGTAAGTTATAAGTGTATGTTTGTTTTTTTTAACTTGAAGATCAGAGATGGCGGTCCTTCACCTGGTCAACAGGTGGTGCCCCAGCCAAGGAGAGATCAGTCGTGGCGCAATATGATGATGCCTCCAGTGTCTACCTCCATCGACCTCACAACAGCCAGGCCCCAGCAAGTGGTGAGTGCCCCCCTAAATAACATTAATCAGGTACAGCTTTCTTTTTGCTGTCCATAAATAGCCATACAGGAAACCATGTTTATCAGGCAATTTTTTTCTAAGTATATTTCTGGCTTTGTTTGTTGTTAAAGAATATATAAACAAACGCTAACATTATCCTGCAGAGGGGGATAGCAGACGGCCACCCGGACACCAGTTTAGCCAGACGAGGCTTTCAGCCACGTATAGGAGTACCACCTCCTCGCGTGGGCGTCCGGCTCCCCAGCCCTACCACAGCACCGACCTCATCCACCCAGACTCCCGCCAACCCTGGGGTTCGTATCCCGCACCCAACCAACCAGCCCCAGCGGAAGGAGCCATCGCCGAACTACCAGCCCGGGGCCCTGGAGGCACTGCGGCAGGGCATTGGGGATCAGGTGCAGGCCCTGGGCTCAGAGGTGCGCAGCCTGGCGCTGGCCGTGAGGATGTTGGTGGAGCAGCAGGGGAGGCTGGAGCGGGAGCAGGTCCAGCAGACCCAGGTGCAGAAACAGATCCTCAGCACCTTGCAGTTCCTCGCATCCAGGCCCAATCCGTGCAGACACGCGCACGCCACAGCGACACCTCCTTCTCCGCCTTCAGTCCCGGCCTCCCTGATGTCCGCCGCGGTAGCAGTGGCAGACCCCTCGTATAGCCAGAGTTCATCTTTCACGGCGCCCACGCAAAGTGTCTACTCCCAGGGCAATCTGTCCATGAACGACAGCTCCGGTCTGGAGAGCACAGACGCTTTCTCCTTCCCTGGAATAAATTCAGCAGGTGGAAGCATGAACGGTTTCAGTGTCACAGAGTCTCTCCAGTCAGCACACGCACACACTGCGTCGCCGGCTTACTCGCAGGCGCTCACACACACACCTCCTGACTACACACAACAAGCACTGGTGCAGTCACACACTCAGATGCCCAGTCCGGTTCTGGGTCAGGGTCAGGGCATGTCGCACAGCAGTGCTTTTGTGGACACCAAGGATGGCGAGCTCTCTGCTGGCCAAGTGGACACAAACCTCCAGGACTGCAGCGGGTCCATCCCTACTCTTTCCCCCCTTGGCCTCTCTCCACTGGAGCCCCAGCTGAATATCATTAAGGTGGAAAATATCTGACCCCTCCACAGACCTAAAAGCGTCTGCATTATGGGCTCGATTATGGGGGAAAAATGGTAATCAAGATTATTTTGATCAGTACTGAAATCCTGATTATTTAACACGGTTGTTCATTAACTTTGGAAATGTGTTGCATTTATTTAACTCTGAAAACCATTTAAACAGAGAATTTCCGTGTACTTTGACATTCCCATAATTTCCTCACATTTTCCCTTTGTATGGTGTGTGTATGTGTATAGGCCTAAACTATAAATAATTGTTTGTTCCAGATTATGTCACTTATGATCTTGGGAGCAATAATCGTAATCATGATCAAAATTCAATTAATTGCACTGCCTTCCGCTGAAGTGGAGTGTACCCAGAGCATAGATACTTCTCAAGAAATAAAAGATGCGTCTATTTGTATTCACATTTCCATGCAGTCTACATGTCAGTGGGTTTCTATCTAATGTTTTAATGCACATTTTGACTACTCAAATGAGAAGTACAACCTGGAAATGTATGGGAGTGGCACATTACGTCACAATATGGTACCAGCGTACAGTATGAGGCCTTGACCTTGTTTGTATAAAGGTGGATTTCCTCCCTTGCAAAAAAACGTTTGCGCCTCTAACCCCACTTTTATTCTGTCTGTATAATATGAGCACAGGTGATAGAAATCATTATTTTATTTCGCTTTTTTCCATGCACTTTTTCACCTTTGTCTTGACGATGCCACGGTTTGATCCCACAACTCTTCTCTTAATTAGGAAAATGTCTGTTTTTAATTTGCATAACAGTAGATGGGAACGCATGTAGATGGGCATGGTTTGTTTGTGTTTTTTAGCTGAAAGGTCATTGAATATATGAATGAGCTGAAAAGAAAACTTGCTCACCAGCACACTTGTTATATCCAGTTTTTTTGATTATCATGGATGGTCATTGTTTCATCATTCACCCTATAAACATTCTGCTTCAGGCTATCTGGTGACACTAGAGGTTTCTACCACATGAACTTCTACCAGAACCCATTATGTTTTCTTCTTCACTTTCTTCTTTTGTGCCAATCTTTTTTGCTGTATCAGGTACAGTGCCTTAGAAAAGTATTCAGACAGCCTGAAAGCCATCACCATCACATACTTTAGTTATAGCATACTATATAGACATATTTAAATATTATATAAAGATAATGTAGCCAGTATAGCACACAAGTTTGTCTCACATGATTTTGTATTCTAAAGAGAGATAAAATTGTTTCTGTTTTGGCCAAATACTTGACACACTAGTATTATTTGTGAATAATTGTCATCCGTGTAAATCTGGACCTTGCATGAGATTTAAAACTTGTACATGAAAGCAGCAACCCTTTAAAGAATATGGTGTGAATTCATTTATTTGAATTTACTAGAAGCATGGTAGTTATCCACACTGAAATACAGGTTGAAAAAGTTAGGTTACTTTAGTAATTGGCAAAATAGTGATTACTTTCAGGGGCTTAGCTGCTTTTTTGAAGTACTGTATTACCCTATATTCTAACTATTTATGTGCTAGAAAAAATTCTAGGAAGATTCTAGGAATTCTCTCTTAACAGGAGCTCTCCATCTGAGTTTTTCAAATGAGGAACGTAGTGATATTTCATTTGTATGGCAAGCAACACGTACAAAAAAGGTTTTAGTAGGTACGCATGTTCTAAAAGTTATTTTCAGTTTCACCCTGTATTAGGTAAACAGTCATTTGAACTGCTGTGCCTGACTGGCCATAGACTGTTACTGCCTAAGAGCCTTTGGTTAATATGGGGCCTCTCCATACATTAACACTGTACCCAAGGGTTCACTGCAAGTGTTGCCTAAGTGAGTCAAGTAACCGTTGCCACATTAAAGGTTTAAGACCACAAATTTCAGAAAATTGGAGCATGTTGGTGTTATTTTGTGATATTGATATAGAGAAATTTGATATTGATGTTGAATGTGAAAACAGTAGTTGTCCAGTTTGTGTGTATCACAAACAGAAGAACAAACTATACTCTTTGTTGTAAAACACCCCACATACAATAAAACAGTGCTGAAGTGCTCCACTTGATCTTTACAGATCCAACTGTATTTTGTATAATACAGTTCGCTGCTACTCACACAAGCCACCAGCCCATATTTTCAAAAGCACTGATCGCAATTGTCCTGGATCTCAATGTTGTTATCCCCACATTTTTTTCCTGATGTCATATACTGTGCCCTGACCCAACTGTGCTCTTGTCAGCTTGTAGTCGGTGATCAGGAACGTGTTGTAATCTGTGCTCCAATTTCACTGGTAGCAGTTGGCCTCACTGAAACACATTTAATATTGAACAAAGGAAATCTGATAAAGATCAGGAGGCGTATGAATACAGTGTGCCTTGACTGAAAAAGTGTTTTAATCAGGACAGTGTGATCACAGTAATCAGATCAGGCCATCTAGGAACACAGAAACAAGGAAACTTTAAACTTATTTCAGTTTCCTTTGGCTTCAGTACTAATCTCTATCAGATTGCCACATTTCAAAATCATTCAAACATCCAGTTTTTCAGTCAGTATAAGGAATGATACAGCCAACTTGCTTGTTGCAAAAACTTCCTTGGTCAGCTGTGGACACTGCAAAATGGGCCTCTATATCCACTTCTGTTTTTGTGTGTTTTTACTCTGTGTCTGTGTGTGTTTTTGTACATAGGTTCACCATGCTTACTAAAAGATTTTTGACAATAAACTACATTTGCATAGGGTATGCAAGACGAAAAAGACTAACTTCAAACTTGTCATCTGAAGACTAGAGGCCTAGAATTTTTCTTAGCTACTGTTCATAATTTGTCTTTCGAAACACTTAATTTTCCTGGTGTGAAAGAACCACATTACATAGAACAGGCAAAAGAACAATTAGAGTGTTTAGCTAGTGAGTAGAGGGTATGTGTGCAGAGGGTTGTTACCGATTGGTTCAGAAATAGTCAATAGACTTTTTGTTTATTGTTTACTATTTTATACAATAAGAATAACATTATAATTATATCAACAAAATGTGTAGAAACTGAGTACCTTCCCCTTGACATCAGTTAAAAAAAGCTTTCAACACAAC
This sequence comes from Tenualosa thibaudeaui, assembly GCA_027481765.1. Taxonomy (NCBI): domain Eukaryota; kingdom Metazoa; phylum Chordata; class Actinopteri; order Clupeiformes; family Clupeidae; genus Tenualosa; species Tenualosa thibaudeaui. Next base: position 15,354,561 of record JAIFZK010000024.1, read on the forward strand.
AAAATACAATATCAAAATAATTGATCCATAAGGTCCATATTGATCCATAAAGTGTTATAAAACCACCACAATGTCTCCTAACCTGTCAAATTAAGGTAAATTCATTTAAATGGATGCATAGTGCCTCTTTAAGTTCATCTGATGAGAATCAGATTAGGTTCATCTAACCACCATGGTGAGTTAGGAGCGAGTGACTGCACACAGCTTGTGTGGTAATGGGTTGAGGGTGAACCCCACCGCTGGTGTGAGGTCCAGCTCATCCTCGGAGACCCCAGGAGAAGGAGTGAAACGGAAGCGTTGAAGAAGAGTAGTGAAGAAGAGGAAGAGTTCCATCCTGGCCAGACTCTCGCCCAAACACACCCTGCGGCCTGAGGGAGGAGAGAATGAAAATAGTAAGTAATATTAATAACAAAAGTGCTTTATAGTCAGTGTATAAATAAAGAGAGAGAAAGAGAGCTTATAGGGTCCTGCCTATTTTTTTAATCAAAAACGTCCTCTGAAAACCTCTACAAAAATATTAACCATCCTAATATATTGTATTAATTAATTAAAAGAATGATGACAGCCTCTTGGCAGGAAAGACTATTATGCTGACCACCAACGTGTACCTGCAGAGAAGGGCATGAAAGCGTCCCTCTTGAGAAACTGTCCCTGGTCATCCAGGAAGTGCTCTGGGTAGAAATCGTAGGGTTTGGCCCATTCTAATTCATCCCTCAGTACTGAGGTCAGCAGGGGAAACACTGTGGTGCCCTGCAAGATAGGTGAGGAAATCAGATGTGACATGTCAAAAAAAGATCAAAGGCTTTACTGAGTTAAAGCTGGTAGGATGATAGCATTATGGATGGACACAGTAAAAGTACAGTAAAAATAGAATTTACAAACAGAATATCCCAAAATACCAAACATATAAAAACAGAATATCCCAAAATACAAAATAATAATAGAAGTCGTATGCAATCAGGGATAGTAAAATGTAATAGCATTTTAGCATAACTAATGAAATAAAACCTTTTTGATGAAGAGGCCCTGGAAGTGAACATCACAGCTGGTGGTATGTGGGATACTCATGGGCACAATGTTGGCGAGTCTCTGGGTTTCGTGGATCACAGCGTCCGTGTAAGGCAGGTTCTTCCTGTCCTCCACTACAGGCTGCCGGCCTCCGATCACCTGGTCAATCTCCTTCTGGACCCGGTCTGTAGGCAAGTCACCACAGAGTTCAGTGAACCTAATTACTAATTTACCATGATGTGATCTCAGTTCAAATCAAGGCTATTGCATCATTCAATTAGCAAATTAACCTTGCAGTAAAAAAGTTACGCACATTTACTTGTGGAGCCCATTTTAAGTGATTCAAAGTGCTTTGAGAGAATAAAAGCCAGCACTGTGTTTATTGTTGTACAATTCACTTGCCAGTTCTGTCAGATCTAAACAAGAGCTAAACAAAATATTTACCATGTAAGAACAAGAGCACAACAAAATATTTGCAAGCAAGCAATGCAAGAATAAATGCCAAACAATATTTGCCATTGGGGCAATGGTGGCGCAGGTAGTAGAGGTGCCAATCAGCAACCAGAGGGTTGCAGGTTTGAGCCCCACTCTGGCTGACCCCATCAAAGTGTCCTTGAGCAAGATACTAAACCCCAAAATGCTCCTGGTAGCAGGTTGGCACCTTGCATGGGAGCCTCTGCCACCTTTTGTGAATGCATGTGTGTGAATGGGTGAATGTGAGGCATACACTGTAAAGCGCTTTGAGTACTCTGAGGAGCAGAAAAGCGCTATATAAATGCAGTCCATTTACCATGCAATTTTTGTAATTTCAGTTAAAGGATGGTAGCTGGAACTGTAAGTGTTCTTACCTTGTATGTGAGGGTACTTGGCCATAAGCAGCAGTGCCCACCGCACAGTTGTCCCTGTCGTATCCGTACCTGCAGCAAACAGATTGGCCACAGAGAAAACCATGTTGTCCTGATGGAAGTATGTGTCCTTCTGTCCTGACTCCTGTAAAACACAGTCCCCTCAGAGTCAACCCACGGAAAGCTGCTGGGCCAGACGACATACCAGGCCGTGTGCTGAGGGAGTGTGCGGACCAACTGACCAACGTCTTCACAGATGTCTTCAACATCTCCCTGGCCACCACTGTCGTTCCCACCTGTTTCAAGACCACCATCATCATACCCGTTCCGAAGAAACCCACAGTGACCTGCCTCAATGACTACCGCCCAGTGCACTGACATCCACCATCATGAAGTGCTTCGAAAGGCTGGTATTGAGACACATCAAGTCACAACTACCAGCCACACTGGACCCAATGCAGTTTGCATACCGCCCAAATCGCTCCACAGACGATGCCATCAACACTGCCATCCACCTGGCTCTCTCTCATCTGGACCAAAAGGATGCATATGTCAGGATGCTGTTCACTGACTTCAGCTCAGCACTCAACACCATCATCCCTCAATAGCTGATAACGAAATTAGGTGAACTTGGCCTGAACACAACCCTCTGCAACTGGATCCTGGACTTTCTGGTGGGCAGACCACAAGCAGTCAGGATCGGGAGCAAGACTTCCAGCACTACCATACTGAACACTGGAGCACCTCAAGGCTGCGTGCTCAGTCCACTGCTGTTTACACTCCTCACCCATGACTGTGCTGCAACGCACAGCTCAAACCACATCATCAAGTTTGCTGATGACACTACAGTGGTGGGTCTGATCAGCGGAGGCAACGAGGCCCCGTACAGAGAAGAGGTGGCTCAGCTCAGCAACTGGTGCACCAACAACAACCTGTCCCTCAACGTGGACAAAACAAAAGAACTGGCCATCGACTTCTGGCGGATTTTGCATAAACACATCCCACTGTGCATCAACAACCTTCCTGTACAGATTGTCCAGAGCACAAAGTTTCTGGGCACACACATAACTGACTACCTCTCATGGACTGGGTAGTCCATGGGTAGCTATAGGGGTACAGAAACAGACATTCAGAAAGTGCCAACTAAGATTGAGAGAAAATGAGAGAGAGAGAGAGAGAGAGGGGGGGGGGGGCAATTGGCATGGTCCTCACTCTCTCACTCTTTAGCCAAGCCTCCCCTGGCACTCTTGAATGGCACTGCCAGTCTGCCTTGCCCATGCCCAGCAGCGGGTACCCACACTATCCCAGCCCACCACACCCCACCCTCCTCCTCCCCATCATCTCCCAGGGTGACAAAATACCACATGTGCCCCCACAGAAAGCCCCCCCTCCCGTGGCCTCCTGCCAGGGCAATGGAACATCTCTGCGAGAGAGATAAGGCGGGGTCCAAGCACACCGCGCTGCTTTGGCGCTGCACACCACAAACATCACAAAGAAAGCCCAGCAGCATCTGTACTTTTTGAGAAGACTGCGTAAAGCCAATCTCCCAACCTCCATCCTCACAACTTTCTACAGAGGGAGGATTGAGAGCATCCTCAGCGGTGCCATCACAGCATGGTTCGGCAACTGCAACGCTGCAGACCGTAAGGCCCTGCAGCGGATTGTGAGGACAGCCGAAAAGATCACTGGAGTCTCTCTGCCCCCCCTCTCAGACATCTACAGCACCCGCTGTCTGCGGAAAGCCAAGAACATTACCAAAGACACTACCCATCCCTCCCATGGACTATTCACCCTACTACCATCTGGCAGAAGGTTCCGCAGTATCACTGCATGCACCTCCAGAATGGGGAAGAGCTTCTTCCCGCAGGCAGTCAGACTGCTGAACAACCTGTAGTGCAATTGGACTGGAATTTCTTACTCAGGATGCAAACCAGCGCGTCACAGCACACTGCACCTTATGCCCCCCGCACTTTCTTGCTGCTATCACTTATATTTATGTAGAATAGTCTCTAGCTGCTATTATTTATATTTATATTGAACAGTCTTAATTTTACAAATCACACCACTAGCCACAGTGCTCTGCAAAAAGCCTGTATTCATCTCTATTCATATCTGTCACCTGTATTTTGACCAGCAAATCGTTTACAACTGTGTTGTAATGTATGTACATATGTGTATAACAGTGTGCACGCGTGTGTGTGTAGTTGTGTGTGTGGTGTGTGTGTGTGTGAGTAGGTGAGTGAATCTGTGTAGTCCCGCAGTAGTGTATGTAGGCACTATTACGTATCTGTCTTGTACATACTGTGTTTTAACAGTTACGTATATTACCAATTGTTCCCGGTGAAACGTTGTCTCGTCTCACTATGTACTGTGTATATGGCTGAAACGACAATAAATCCCTACTTGACTTGACTTGACCCAGTTTAGAAACAGAGAAAATAAATCTTTGTATGGGAAGACGATGGCATTTCAGTGGAGTTACACATGCATTAAGGTTTATACTGATAGTACCATCATTATCATTAGATCTATAATTCACTTTTCACATTTTCAAGAAAATCGCAAAGATGTTTGAACAGACATCCATAAGTCTATAAGATGATGCAAGGCAGTTACCTCTTTCTTTTTCTGCATCAGGAAGCAGTCAACAAATCCTCTCTGCTCGAGAGGGTTCAGAGTCTCCTGCAGCTCATCAATAAGCTTTTTCATCTCTCCAATATGCACTTGGAATAAGCTCTTCATTTTGCGGCAGTTTGTCAGCAGTGGGCCCAGCCAAGGGAACATGTTGTAGAGCTGAAAATATAGTAAGCAATGTCAGCCATAGTGCAAATCTAATTGTTTACACACCGACCTAAACATGAGTCGTCCCTCAGAGTAAATATACACTGGTGTAACAGAGGTGTGTATAATCCCTCTAAGTTAATGTAGAAGTTTTGTAATGTTGTACAGTACCTATACTGTAGGCTACTCATTGGGGGAAGGTCCCCCTTAATAAACTGTAGTACTTTCTGTTGATTCCATACCTGCTTTGTTTTGGCAGAATTCATGAACTAATTTTTCTTGTTGTAATTAGCTGTACTTCATGTCTTTTATATTTCGCTTTTACATAAATTATGGTGATCACTGCTCAGAATTGCCTTATCATTGTAGTCAAGAGTTTAGTTGTAGGCAACTGAACTTCTTTATTGCGCTTGACAACATTTCATCTGTTACAACAGGCTTCGTCAGGTCTAATTCTGGTGTGGGAAGAGGTACTATTTCTCTCTGGAGGAACCTCTTGGGCCAACCCCTTGGTCCAGGTGTGAATTGGCCTGAGAGTCGTTGAGGTTTTCACACTTCTCCAGAGTCCAGGTGTTGAAATGTCCTGATGGGCCATCAGGACATTGGTTGTACCTTCTAGGGTGGGACCTCAAAGGAGCGTGGTACATAGCAGATAACTGGTGACGTAGCCCCCCTCCTCTGTTTAAGGTTGGCTGTTCCAGATGGGCGAAGATGGCTTCTTTCACCCCCTCTCAAACCATCTATCTTCTTTGTTTAAAATATGTAAAATATGTACTTCTGTGTCTTTGAATAAGTGTCCACTTTCCTTCAGATGTAAATACACTGCTGAGTCCTGTCCTGATGCATCTGCCCTCCTGTGTTGGGCCATGCTTTTGCAAAGTGGTTGCTTTGTTTCTCCAATGTACAGATCTGGGCATTCTTCACTGCATTTTACTGCATATATCACATTGTCTTGGAGTTTTGTCCTTGGGGTGGACCAGCCTCTGTCTGAGTGTGTTGGGTGGTTTAAAGTATACTGGGATGTTGTGTTTGCTAAAGATCCTTCTTAGTTTCTCAGATAGGCCAGACACTTTCTTCTGTTGTTTTCCTTTGTGTGAGTTATTTCCCTGCTTTGCTTGTCTTTTCTTCTGTTTTCCTTGATAAATGCCCAGTTGGGGTATCCACAGTTTTTCAGTGCCTGTTTAATGTGTGTGTGTTCCCTTACTCTTCCTTCAGCTTTGGATGGAATGTTGTCCGCTCTGTGTTGTAGTGTCCTGATAATACCTAGCTTCTGTTCCATTGGGTGGTGGGAATCAAACAGCAGGTACTGGTCTGTGTGTGTGGTCTTCCTGTTGACCTCTGTGCCAAGGCTGCCACTCTCCTCAGCCTGTATCTCGCAGTCTAGTAAAGCAAGTTCATTGTCTATTATCTTGTTCCACCAATTCCATGTATAGGTTTGCTACTATGGGTGACACTGGAGACCCCATGGCACATCCATGTTTTTGTCTGTCTTAAAATTCACCACTGTACTTCAAAGTTCAAAGTTGCTTTTACTTGAAATAGGTGGTTGTGAGGCAAAGTTCCAGCAGTGAGCAAATTTGATCTGGGGTGAGAGCCGTTCTGGCATGCAGCCATTTGTCCTTTTTGAGTCTGTTCCTTACTGCTTCCACTGCTTCTGTTGTGGGGATGCAGGTGAACAGTAATGTAACATCAAAGGATACCATGGTTTCATCAGGGTCTAGTGTCAGTGCGCTGATTTTTCTGGTGAAATCCATTGAGTTCTGGATGTGATGGGGAGTGTTTCCTACCAGCGGAGAGAGGATCACTGCAAGATGTTTGGCAATGTTGTAGGTGACTGAGTTGATGCTGATGACGATAGGTCTGAGGGGGGCCCTTCATTGTGGATCGCTGGGAGGCCAAATATGCATGTGGTAGATTCTCCTGGATACAACTGGTAGTAGGTCCGTTGATCAATGGCTTCTGCTTCCTTCAGTTCTTTCAGGTGGTTTACTATTTTTGTCTTGTAGCTGTTGGTTGGGTCCTTTTTCAGTCTCTCATAGGTGTCTATGTCACTGAGTAGTTTGCCCATTTTTGCATTGTATTCAGTAGCATTTAACACCACTGTGCATCTGCCCTTATCTGCTGGGAGTATCATGATGTTCTCCTCCTTACTTAGGAGGTAATGGCTTTCCTCTCCAGGTAGGTGAGATTAGACACACTTGTAAGTGCTGTAGACACTTTCATCCTGATTTGGGTATCTTGTTGTTCACAATGACTGATTCTGTGGCTGTGATGAGGTCCACTGTTGGTATCTGGTTTGGGGAGATGGCAAAGTTGAGTCCTTTCGCTAACACATCCATTTCGGGTTTGGTGAGCTCCCTGTCAGACAGGTTCTTCACCCAATTAGACTGGCCTGTCTGGGAGGAGGTCTCCCTCTGTCCCTGTTTCTGTTGAGTGCACTGTGTGGTGTCATTGTGTCTCTTGTCTTGGAGGATATTGAATTTCCTGCACTGTCTCTCTTTACTTTTGGTGTGCTGAGCTAGGTGTGCCTCCTTCACAAATTTAGTTACTTCTTGCATGATGTCCTGGGGTAAAAGCTCCATCAGTTGTTGAACTATCTGTACTTCTTTGTCTTTCGGTGTCTCTAAGGTGAAGTGCACCTGTCTTATCCTTTCATTGAGAATCTGTTGTGCTCTCTGTCCTCTGACTGTGGAACTCAGCCGTAAGCTTTTGGGGACCACACCAGATTGTCTGCATCTCAGGTTGAAACGGCTGTGGTTTCTGAAATCCGCTATTTTCCTTGAGGTCCTTTCATATTCCCGCACCAGTTGAAGGGTGTTGCTCCCAAAGTGCAGGGCAACATGTCTGGAGAAGTGTGAAAACCTCAACGATTCTCAGGCCAATTCACACCTGGACCAAGGGGTTGGCCCAAGAGGTTCCTCCAGAGATAAATAGTACCTCTTTCCACACCAGAGTTAGACCTGACAAAGCCTGTTGTAACAGACGTAACGTTGTCAAGCTCAATAAAGAAGTCCAGTTGCCTACGATTAAACTCATTTGATTAAGATGACCTGGATGAATGAGAATGAGACACTTATGATTGTACTGATGCAATGTTGCTATGTATCTGCATATGACATTTGACCACGCCAGCCTCTCTAAAGGATAGTATTTGGCACGTGGCTTTACAGGAGCCATGTCATGTCTGTGAGATGCTAACATAGACACACACATTGCCACTGTTTTAAATCCACTCAATGGACAAACACTTCTAACTACCTGGAATGCACCTACAATGCAACCCCTACAAACTCTCTTTCTACTGCACATCTATCACACTATCACCTCCTGTCAATTTCCTGTTAGCGAGCTGTACTCTTAGCAAGGTTTTAAATGTAGCTTGAACTTTAGTCCTCTTCTTGTACATCACATAAAAGCATCCTTTAAATAAAAGCATCCTCTAAATGCATAAATGTAAAGTAAATGTTGATATGGTGGCCATGTATGGTGTAATATAGCATTACATAGCAATCCTAACTTTATCTGGGAAATCCAAAGCGCAGGAATGTTTGATATTATCTTAAAACATTTCTTCACATGCTGTTGCTTTTTCCAGGTAATTTTATTGGCTGTTTTAGGCTGATCTCCACATTTCACCTTTAAACGACATGGTCATTCTCTGAATGGATATAGTTACCCACATGAATGGTAGGAGTTCCTCCCAGTCTGATGGCCTCGTTGGCTCGTTGGACCATCTCTATAAACCTGGAGTCGTTGTAATCGAATCTGCTGCCATACACAATGGCACTGATGATATTCGAGACAGCATAGTTCACTGGTTGAGTTGTATCAAACGCTTCACCTGTTTGAATGTACACAGGGGTCAATCACCATGCAGGCCGTTTACATGTCACCAATACACTGCAGTTTACATCTTATCATTAGACACACAACCTGTCTAAATGCATGGTGGTCTGTGCTAAGCAAGGTGGCTAAAAATTCTGAATTGAATTGTGATTGACTATTAAATTTCAGTTGTATTTGAACTGAGGCAGCAAATAGGATTGAAGTAAAAAGAAATTTAAATTAATTCCACTTCCACTTCCACTTGAATGAAAGCGTGTTCTAAAAATCTGAATTATGCACAAGCCTGGTGTTTAGCTTACCTTTAAAGCTTTCAAACACCTCTGACAGGTAGTGTGTCTCTTCAATGATTTTTTCTTCACTTCCTTTTTTCCCCATACCAAAGTCCCTCAGGTTTGTCAAAGCAAAGCGCCTCATCTCCTTCCACTTATCCCCATTGGAGAAGATTATTCCTTTGCATCAGAAAAAGAATTTGAACATTTTAATATGAGAACAAACTTCACATTGGACTTTTTGTCTCAAAACAAACTACATAAGATTAACAACTCATAAAAAACATGTTCACTTCACAGTAATATTGTCAGTGCTATGAATTTAAACTTCTAAATGAAAAGAGGAAATCATATTTTTACCATGTCCCTTATTGAGGTCATGGAATATGGGGATCACAGCCCTATCCCCAAACTCTTCGGCATGGCTAACTAGAGCCTCCTTCACGGTCTTATATCCAGACAAGACCACAATCTTCTCAGGCCCAAAGTAAACCGTGAAGACAGATCCATACGTTTTGGAGAACTGTGGGTCAATTCAAGTCAGACATTATTAAAAAAAATAAAATATCATAGGAATATCTATCTGTTAAGAGCAGTCAAATAAGAACTTTTCCTCTATCAGAAGAACTTTGAGCATGAGTAAACCCAATACCGGTTTTGAGATAGCATTCATTGTCATTTTGAAACTGAGCTGTAGGCGACATCCTCTAGAAACCTCACGTGAAGCCAAACACCGTATCTCTGATAACAGTTTAAGCCATGCCATATCACTACAGTAGCTTCAACATATATCAAAAACTCTGTTTCAACTACATTGACTATATACAATGTCAAAATCACAATACTCAAGAGGGAATGAGAGCTTGGCCCGATGTAAAGCAGCTTGCACAGATAAACATGATCTTTCGTTGAATAGTCCTCGTCAACTTTGATGTTTTTCAGGGTGGACGCAATAAGACTTATATAAGGGACATTGTAACTTCTGTCAGCTCATTCTCTTTGGCTTAGTTAAACATCATGCGGTAAGAGATAAGATAGATTAACTAACTCGTGTTTTCCTAAGTTTTGTTTTCTCCTGCAGTCACTATGACATTAAGCATACAAAATTCCACAACATAACAAGGTTATGGCTCCTTATTTTGTAGGAAAATTAATAATGTTTATGGTGGGCATAAATTCTGTTTTGAGTCGGCACACTGTGTTCCAGTACATAACATATCTTTATGCGCATGTGCAGTATACTCAGAAATAACTTCTGCAGAATCTTACTTGATAACATACTTATAACACTTGTCAGGGCATATACAGGTAGTTGGGCAGTGTTTAATATAATGTAGCAAGACAACATTGTATCTGATTAATTTTCGCTGTTTCCTGAGGGTTGGGCATAAACTTGGGCATAGACATAGGTCTGTTCACTCTTGCATGTCTTCAGCCTTTGGAGTAGGCCTATAGCGCTAGTCGGTACAAACGTAATTCTCCTCCTTAAAACCCCTAAAACCCCCTTTCCCCATCTCTCGCATTGATCTGCCATCTGACTTCATTTTAAGTTGTTGATGAGACCGGAGTTCGGTAAAACTGTTTTTCCACTTGGACATGACAGGAGTGTGTAATACTGTGTTTCACCACATAGCCTATAAGACTACATTGGAGGGGCGCTATTTCACTCATTACAAAATACTGACTCAGACTAGGCAGAGACCATATGAGACACAGGAGATCACAGGAGGCGGAATAATAATAAACAGGACGTGCTCGAAAAAAAAACTTGGAATCACCTGGAGGGCCAATGAAAATCATTCACGGGCCAGATTTATCTAAATGTCAGGCAAATAAGCAGTGTGATATTTGGAACAACAGTGACACTATCGTATCCAAACAGGATAAGTTGTTTTTCTTTGGTCCGCTGGCACAAAATTTGAGAGTACCCCCACCTGCCAAATCTCACTCTAACCACTGCAGATGCCTACCTTACAGAGAGTCTCATATGGTCTCTTCAGATCCAGCTGCAGCAGGTTACCCAGGATAGGCAGTGGTCTGGGCCCCGGAGGTTCCTTCCCTTTCTCTGGGTTGTTTGTGCCTGAGGAGTAAAGATAAACAAACAGCAACAACAGCACAGTAACCAGGAGAGGGACTGTGCTGGGAAGCTGGAGAAGCCCCTCGAGTATAGCCATGAGAAGAGCCAAGCGATTAAGAGTCAAGGCGATGTAAATAGTGTCTTTTTCCAAGGATCTCTCTGTCTGCAAGGTGACAGCATCTCTCCTTTTAACAGCATTTCTTGTGGGAGGAGTTGTGAGATCCAAGGTATTGATGTGGCTATTGTTACTGCCAAAAAACCCAGATTGTGGCTGTCATAGTTAATCATCAATCTTGGTTTTGAGAAGCCAGCCAAGTCTTGAGCCAACCACAAAGCCTTACCTTTGTCCCAGACAGGCACCGGAAACACTGAATTACCTTTGAAAATAGCCTGAACCTTTACCTGGTCGTCCTGTAAAATGCACACTGCAGTTTCACCAGTAGGCATGATTCCAGGGGCAGTTCTGTCATGATGGACTTTATGGAACTTTATAGATGGACTTTTATGTACGGTTTTATGTAATGTAATATAATGTTAAAAATTATATGTGTTAAAATTATATATGTTAAAAATGATGCAATCTGGGTTTTGGTGCCCCCCAGCCCTCCCTTCAGCACTTGTACAATGAAAGGACAAGGAAACGGACGGAAAAAATCATCAGACCCCAATCACCCTGCACACACTCTTTCTTTGACCCCCTCCCCTCTGGCAGGTGCTACAGATCCTTGCGCACAAAAACTACCAGACACAACACAACAGCTTCTTCCCCACTGCCATCACCCTCCTGAATACCTAACAAATTGGGCCATCCCCCCACCTTGGTCAATTTTTAATTTCACAGACTGCTCAGATTACCCTTCAACCTAATTTCTGAAATGTTTACTGTCATGCCCTTACGTATATTGCCCTTTTGCACGTGGCACAAGAGGAGTGGTCTGACGCGTCCCAGTCTGGGCAACATATTATACATTAGGTGCCTATAGGTATGTGGTTGTCCCTTGTCCCTACATATTTTTGATTTGCCTTTTGGATTTATTGTGTTGTATATTGTATATTTATATGCATATTATATATGTATGTATATGTTAGATGTACAGAGAGCTAACATCTATGGAGTCAAATTCCTTGTATATGTGAATATACTTGGCCAATAAAACTGATTCTGATTCTAATTTACTGTTGCTTCTTGAGAAACCATGAGAAAGAACTTAAAAAATGATCAAAGACCCACTTGAGAAATATGCACGCCCCATAGAGCAGGTGAAATGTTACAGAAGTGCAAGGACTTCCAGTGAAAGGTTTGATTGAGGCTGAAGGTTTTACCACTTTTACTGGGACAGAGTGCAGGAGCTAACTGAACTCACCCATGCTCTATGACCTGAAGTAGGGTTAGGCTACATACAAACATGCAGTGTTAACAAATAACCATTCACCTACTGTCACAGTAGGTGAATGAGCATGGGGTCTAAGGCATGGGGTCTAAGGCCCTGTTCACACATATCTAGATATTTTTAGAAAAAAATATATTTATTTATCAGTTTGGGCGTTTTGCTCACACACAAACTGAGTTTTAGCTACATCAAACAGACATTTTTAAATGCCCTTCAAAGTGGTGATTTTGCAAAATGCTGGATTCTGTGGATGGTAAATGGACTGCATTATATATAGTGTTTTTCTACTCCTACATCAAAGCACTTTATGTATGCCTCACATTCACACACCAGTGGCAGAGGCTGCCATGTAAGGTTCAATTTGCTCTTGTTCACCAGGGGGGTATCTTGCTCAAGGACACATCGAAGGTGTCAGGCAGAGCAGGGCTTGAACCTGCAACCCTCCAGTTGCTGAATGGCACCTCTATCACCTGCGCCACCACTTCTTTTTCCCAAAATGAACGAAGGAATAAATAAATAAATGCATACATACATTCATAAATAGTTGTTGATCTTATACCAGTTTCCAAATAGCCCTTCTCTTACTTCAAGTTTAGTCCAATTTAAAATAAGTAAATAAGTTTAATTAAAATGTTTTTTATTCTAAATCTATTCTTATCTCTCCTTAGTTTTTTAGTAGAAATAGGCCTGATCTCACTTCTCACTCACAGATCTTCAGATCTCACCGCCCGACCCACACCTTCCTATTGAGCGCTCCCTGCCTCATACATAATTATTGCTGTATAAACAAAATGTAAACACAAAGGGTATAATGTGGCAACTGGGCTGTACAGTTTAAAACCTTGTGAGTGTAAAACCTTTTCAACGTGTAGTCTGTAACCTGACTAAACGTTATCTTTATGTGAGTGAAAGTTGAGATTTATTTTGCGTAGCCCCTATTGACCCATAAGTACCACAGGGAGGGGTTCTACCCCAGTTTGACAACCACTGCAGTAACCACTGCATAGCCCCATCTTGTGGCCACTTTTCAGTGCATTTCTTCTCCATAACCTAAAGCTAATTATTAAAATTGCATCCTGCTAGTCCTACAACATATTTGGGGCCTGTCCTGAGACAGGTTGTTTCATGTCAAGACAATGTGTGATTGAGCCAAATGTGTGTAAGTAGCCTGAGCATGCTTATGTCGATGACTGAACTAATAAACGAATAAACTCGCTTGTTATTTTCAAAACATTTGGAGCAGGCAACAACTGCATCTGTAAAGATTACAGTTGAGCAGTTGAGTGAGAGGAGAAGAGTTCCAAGAGAAGAGAAAGATAATAATTATCACAGGCACCTTTTTTCCCAATAAAAAACACTGTGTTCCATTTCAAGAGGCCGGAAAAACTATGCATTCTACCCAAGCCATGTAGTCAGGATTTGTTTTTGGTAGAATCTCTCATAGGCCTATTCCCTGACTCAGCAACACTCAGAACTCAAATACATCTTTCCAGACCATTAGGCTATTATTGACCAACTAAATTTCCATTGTATGTTACAGTAGGCCTAGTCCAAACTACTTGGTGTGGACATGATTTTATGTGGTCAGCCTATATTTGTTTTGTCTATGGTAGCAGCACACATAACAAAGAAATGTGTCAGATATTTAAAAAGCCAAATTTACAGAATTGTATCTTCTCTCTCTCACTGGCAGAATTCCCTGTGGTTTCACAATGTGTGGAGAATTTGAGGGCATTGTTACTGTTGAAATAAGACAGCCAGTTCCTACACTCAAATGGGGCATTCAAGCATAGCTGAATGAATGTTAAAAAAGTTCTCAATTTTCTCAAAAAAGTGAATTCCTCTGTAAAGGTTGAAGTCTAATACTAACTGATATTCTACACCCACCTGATTATACAAAGGCCGTCAGGTGCGCTGGGTAAATCACCCTCATTAGAAGAAATATTCCTCACCTGTTCCCATTTCCACTCTAAACGCGACCTGGGATCAGTCGAATTTAACATGTCAGTTAAAACATATCTTTTAGGCCAGAGCTCGAAGAAAAACTGTAACTTATGGCTTCCTAAGATGCACTGGCAAACAATTTCGTCGTTGACGTCCTACTCTTGTCAAAGCTTTCTGAAAGTGTTTGGTTTGATTTTGTAAGCTGGTCTGATTACAAAGACAAGTGGGCTTGGTATGGAGATAAATATGCTGCATCTTACCGAAATTGTATAAACTACATTTAATAACGTACTTCGAATGAAATGCATGCACTGTCACGTGCGCGTCCTAAGGCTTCAGCCATTGCTTCTTAAAGGGAAATTAAAGGCACCTGTCGCTTTTGCCACACGAGAGGAAAACCTGATGGTCCCTTTCGTTGATGCGGAAAGTTAGCAGAGTTTCATCATTCACTTTCACGCATATATAGTATGTCTTCGTGACAGCATTACAATGAAGAATACCCTGAAGAAATATTTTGCAAACATGGACGAATATTTCGCCAGAAATGGTCTTTACAGAAAAATGGTGGCTCGAGATGGCTCTTGTCTATTTCGAGCCGTTTCTGAACAGGTAATTTCCAAGCTAATGTTATGTTCTCACCTGTCACTGAGATCTTCAATAGCTCCATAATTATTTTGTTGACAAAATAAAGGTGAGTATTTTGTGCATAAAATGCATGGTTTTCGCTTAGCCGGCCAAGTAAAGCTGCTACCACGGATATTGGCTCTCTTATGCATGTTAAACGTTAATTAGCTTACCCATCGGGTACAAGTGACAAGTATTTAGTATTTTACATACAAGTTAAACAGCGTAATGTTTTTCTTTTTTCAAAGTTATACTACACTCAGTTCTATCATCAGAAAGTACGAACAGATTGCGTAAACTTCATGAGAAGTAACAGGAGCATCTTTGAGACGGTGGGTGAAGTGGTGCTCACAATTTCTATACAAAGCTAAGTTGGTAATAACTGCATATGAATGGACATCGTAATATAATTATGATTGCAATATTTTCTTCTTGGTCTGTAGTATGTCGAAGGGTCTTTCGAGAAATATCTGGAACGGCTGGAGGACCCAATGGTGTGTTTTTTTTTTTAATTATTACCTTGTCATTAAGCAGAGCAGAAATAGAAATAAATAAATAAAATACATACACACATAAAAAACAAACATAAATCAACAGAAAAAAAAGTCTTTTTTATTAACCCAAAGTTTTCAATTATGTTAAGCATTTTCATCCAATTTTTGTTTTTCATAAACTTCAAGGATTTATAATATATTGTGAATTCCTTCCTAAAGACACCCAGAAGGGGTTGAGTGTTTATGTGTGTACGTTTATGAATTAACACTTTTCCTAAAATAACAGTAACATTAACAGAAAAATTCTATGTTTTTATACTTGTGTACAAACCTCCCAATGGTGTGTAAACAATTAGATACAACTGATATCATGTTAAATCGGCTTGTAATTTTAAGTGCCTGTCTTCGCTGTAGGTTTGAGAACTCATTGCACTCTACATTTTCTTCTAAACAGGAAACAGCGGGTCAAGTGGAGATCAAGGCCTTGTCTTTGCTTCATAAGTAAGCTTCAAGCCATGTTACATCAGTTTTCATACTTTAGAGTAGGCCAACGCAGTACCATCTCAAGTTTTTAGTTTAGATTCACTGGATATTTGTTCTTTCTTTCTCTTTGAGAATAGAGTAATGACGCTTAAAAATGCAGTTCATAGCAGTTCTAGAAGTGTAAACCCATTGATCTAGCAGCACAGATTATTCTTTAGTTTTGAAAAGATGTCCGTTTTTGTTCTACAGGCGGTGCTTCATCATTTACCGGTATCCTGGTGGTCCTCCAACCGAGATAACGCAAGATGATTTTGTGGAGAAGGTGAAGAGCCAGCGCTAGTAATGTACTACTATAACATTTAAGCAAGTAACTACATAACTGCATTGTGAATATTATGTTATGAATTACATTTTTCCATCAGTCAAAAATGTCTCCCTGCTTCCTTCAAACTGTTTTCTGGCAAGCAATTTCAGTAAACCCTGTTGTGCACACAGCAAATTGGGTAGTGTATACTTTACTCTATGGAAGTACAAAATTTGAACAAACACTGAAAATAGTGTAAAATGTACTCCTAACATATACACTGCCAACGTAACAGTGATGGAGATGTCTATATAGCAAATTGGACAGTGTATATGTTGCTCTATAGGAGTACATTCAACACTTTTTTTTTGTTGTCTATGTTTGTTCAAATGTTGTACTCCTATAGAGTAACATATACACCGATACCCGATTTGCTGTGTAGCAAGACCAACACATAGCTGACTTGGACAGTTTTGTTTTATCTTTATTTTCCCCAGATTTTGCTGTGTTACTCCAACACCAAGCATTATGACATTGTCTACCCGAAGACCTATGTCCCTTCAGCGCGAATATGTCAAAGTGAGCATTGCCCTCTCAACTCATGGAAATAACCCTCCCCTGTCCTCAATAAACACTCGTTAAGTGAGTGTTGAACATATTGTCTTTATCACTGATGCATACTGTTGTCAGTATGGCAACACTGTTGTCTGTTAATCCGGTTGTTGTCCAAAAATGCAAGTCTATAGCTGTCAGTATGAACTCACTTGAATGCTAATGTGTAGTGTGATGTCCTTGCTTCTCAGCACTGCTGTATGAGCTGCTGTACACTCAGGTTCTGGGCGTTGACCCCAAAGACCTTCAAACAGCCATGGAGATGTGGCATAGTCGGCGCCATAGAAACAGCCACTCGATGTGCAGTGACGAAGGAGGCTATGACACCCCTGATGAAAGGAGGTCAGAGTCGCTTGCTTTCACTTACGCTAGTTTTATGCCTGGGCGGGCATGTGATCTCTCAAACGCCACCCCTCCTGATGAGAGGAGGTCGGTGGCTGTCCTTTACCTTTGTGCAAATTGGTGTACTGGAGCGGTTAAAGTGCAGTCGGTAATGTGGCGGTATCTGTCACACTTTGTCAGTCTGACACACTTTGCCCTTCCTGAGTAAGGAAGGGCAAAAAGTCCAACAGTTAGACAAAGAAGATGCAGTTGTCGTAAACATGATCAGAAACCAGGCAACACAGGCCGGAGTAAAAAGGCACCCTATTTAATCATGGTTGGAGATGGATTCACGACCGGGGATATGTCCCCAGCAACACAAAGTTCCAGCATCAAAATCCAAAGCTCTCTGGGGCAAGGCCCCTTCTTAGAACCTTGCCTGTAGACAGAAACATTCCATACATGTGATTTGAACAATACATAAACATCTGACCACCACATTGTAGCTTTCCAGCAAAGGCAGATTCACAGAAACATGACGATCTCTGATCTGAGCTGCTCAAAAAGTAAAAACATTAACAACCTCTTGGGTAATTATACTTGTAATGAAATGATGGTCTTTTATCCAAAGTATAACTTAACTTTAAAGTATAACCATACTTTTTAATTTCTACCATAGAGAGGAATGGGACCTGGATGGCAGTTATCCCATTGATGATGAGGCAAGGCTGGAAATGGAGGAATCAAAGGTATTTTTGTACTTTGTTGTCATATTGGATTTAATTTGTACTGACTTGTTATTGTATTGAATAACAGTTTTTAATTGTAATGCACTGGGTTTACACTCTTTCCAGAATATAGAAGAACCAGCTACATTCACTTTAACCTACCAAGTTGTCAAGTCTCTGGATCCCAATGTCTATCGTAATGTTGAGTTTGACGTCTGGCACTTCACACGCAGAGGTATGATCACAATTATGATATGAAAGGGATATTCTCGGCTAAGTCAACCCAAAAGCCCTGTTAGTCAATGTGAGAATTTGGTACAAAATACACCAAATGGCAAAACGGCAACTAACACTAACCATTGAGGGCATATAAACTCTCATGAGGTACTACTGACCACATTCAGTGACCTCAAATGACAGGGCTATCGGTTGATTTACCCCAGAATATCCCTTTAAGATTTAACTTTTAAAGTCTGTTGCGAGAACGGATTTTGCCCGTTTGAACAAGTATTGGCATACAGCCATAATAGATAACATGTTCAGAATGGAATTAGAATCCCACTTCACTTGGTGTTGTCTTGTGTTTCCTTCTGTGCACTATGTCTGAATTTTCTCATTGCAGAGCTAAGGAAGACTGATTTCATAGTAATTGCAGGTAGACAGTACTTCTTGGGAGACAAATGCCAGGTAAGGTGTTGGCCCCATGTGCACTTTTAAAATATTTGGTCCCTTATGTGCTGAGTAGAGAATTAAGATTGTTCCTGTGCTCTTTGCAGTTATGTTTGCCAAAAAATTGTGGACCAAAGATGGTCACAGTGTTGTGTGGCCTTTAAAAAATTTTTTTTTGGCCTTCAACATAGGATTTTTAAATTGATTGAATACTCAAAACTGGACCTTGAAAGACCTTTGAGCTCTGAAATCTGACTTTCCTATGACTTACATTAGGAGGGGTCTCTCTCTCACACCACACACACTAAGGTATCCTTGATGTACAAAACTTCGGGGGGGGATTGAGAGTTGAGCCTGACTTGTGTTTTTGTTAACCTGCTGCATGATTCTTCACCAGTAGTAATGGTTGGGTAGAAATGTGCCTGGATGCTGTTTCTAGTAAGCATTGTTGCTAACTTTGTTTTCTTGGTTGTTTTGCTGCTTCACTCAATGGCAGAATCACCAAGATTGCTAACAATGTTAGCCATGACGCTGTCTAGAAGCGTCATGGCTAACATGACCCAAGGTTGTGATTCTGAGGAGAACCAGGATGTGTGCTTTTGTTTTAAGGTGCGCCTTGATCCCAAGGGGAGGTATTACAATGCCTTTATCCAGGAGGTGGGCACCAAGACCAGTGTGGTTACTGTGTTCATTGAGGAGCTTGGAGAGAGGCGAGTTCATATCCACTGATGCCGTATGCATATAACAGTTTGCCAGAGGATTTATTGATGGTGTTTATGAATGTAAAACTGTGCCATAGTAGACCTGCTCATTAATGGTTCATGTCAGTATTTTGTTTCTTACACTAACCAGTTTGCTTTTGTGTTATTGTCTCCCCAAGGAGGTTATCTGGTGTTGGTTTGTTAGCAGGAGTATCTGACCTATCTTACATGAAATGTGCTGGCAAGATGTAGCATCAGCTAGGGATGAAGTCATTAAATCATTCGTAGGCGTCTGCACATTCCAATTTCCTTTCGGTGACGCAAGATATAGAATTCAGAGGCTGCCTCAATTTGTGCTACATCTGTCGCATTTTCTCTAGCATTTTCCCTATCTATACTCGTATAAGAGGGTATCATAGACTTTTGTGTTTTTTTTTTTGTTGTTGTTGTTGTTTTTTTGTTTTTTTTTGGTTAAACATGTTTTTTTACAGTAGCAACTATTAATCTGATTTAATGAGATGCTAAAGTGAATGGAATGGGATCATTGTGAAGTTCCCTTGTGAACTAACCATAGCAAACCTTTTTTGCTCTCCTGTCTGTGTAGAATCCAGGTGTCACTGGCTAACCTGAAGCCAGTTAATCCTGTGCCTGCATGTCAGGTCACTCCCATCAGTCAAGGGGGCTCCTCTGAGCAGTATGCCACAGATCAGGGTAAGGTCAACTTGGATTCAGGGGTGGGTTAAAGGGTAGGCAAAGTGTCTGTGCACAAAAAGCGGTTCATTGAACACTACTCTGTTCATGCAGGTGCAGCTGAGAAGATGTTGCCGCTTTTTAATTTTTATTTTTTCTGGGCCAGATGGAAAATAGTCTACCCATGCATTCTTAGCACTGCTTGCTTAGCATCCCCCTGCTGTGCTAGTCTTGATTTGATCCCATTGACCTTGTCTCAGGAGGCATTTTAACCTGTTCAATCAGCCAGCAGAGGGAGTCGTTGTGAATGCAGAGCTAGAATGCTCAGTCAAGACGAGCTATCAGTCAAGGGCTGATCCAATCTTTTTAAACTTAAACACCTCAAGCAAGCAATCAGTTAATAGCTTTTGGTGGGTACACTCAGCTCACTGCCTTTTAGCATGGGAGTTAGGGTTAGGGTTTTGAAATCTAAACACACCCACCAATTGAGAGAAATTAGAAGAATGATTCTCCAAATAAAATGTCCATGTCTAGCAAAAGGCAGTATTTTCATGTAGGAATATTTAGTTCATTCAGACCATTAAGTATCAAAACAGGGAAACCTTAGGCCCAGAGTCAGTCAGTCATTTGTATGGGTTGTTGGCTATGTGAAGAATGTAGATTTACTTTTGAGATATAGGCCTGACAGAGCTCCATTGAACCCAGAAGACAACTGTGAAATGAGGTTGTATTTATAGGACTAACTTGGAATACAGATAAATAGGTTGCTTGTGTAAAAAGACTTGTATGTTGACTGTATCGTATTGAGGCTGGAGTCAGGTTAGGCATGTACACATAAAGAGGAAGCTTTACAGTTAGGCGTGCAAACTGGGTCACAGGTCTTTTGAAGGATATAACTATGATTTTACCCTAGAGGATTTCATTGTTTACTCGGATGCAGTATCTCCTCTCTAGATCTTGATGTTGCTAATATTTAAGATGGCTGAGGAATATTCAGATCATGGGTGGTGCCACTCGTTGCTCTCTGCTGTATTTTTGTTCCTCCAGAGTTCGAGGTACGCGGAAGGCGCCGCTTCTATCGCAAGCCCCGTGCCGTTGCTGTGCCTATCCCCTGTTCCCGTGCACAGCCTGGTATGGGCCCCCGCTTCCAGCCTGCCCCCGGGAACATACCGTCCAACCGGCCAGCTGGGTTCCACGGCCCCCCGATGCCACCCAGGGGCATGGAGTGTGAACACTACCGGCCCCATCCCAGCCCCAGGCCCCACCGTGGTGCAGGTTCACCCAGGTCTGCCCGCACACTAGAGACAGGCCTTTGTCCGTTTTAGTGTAGCTGTGTTTGGGATTGTGGGTGAGAGGGTTGGTGTGGGTGGTGCTCACAGTGGTGAAAGTAGGTGAATGTAGTTGGTTCTGAGCAGATGCTTCTCTGCTTTATATAAGCAAACTTCACACACTGGTACCAAAAAGAGCAATCTTTTTTTATTCATGCTTTTATATTGGCCTGTGAACCAGACCCATGTCGGCAAAGATTGAGTGTGTTTGCATGGACATTAATATTTCCATATTCTTTGAATTATTCTGAATATGACTGTCATGCAAACAGAATATTCTGATTACCTTAACCTGAATAATCACAAAAAACAAAGCAACTACATCTTTCATTTTTTAACCAGACAGATGCGCACAGATGCCTGTAATTGTGAATTGTCTAAAGGCTGCCGCATACAAGTGGCTTCTGGGTTTTTGATGATTAGTAAATGGGCTCTAGTGAGTTCATGACCTGACCCCCACCGCTGTCATGATTTATATGGGAAAGGGTCCTAGGCTATTTTTCTGTTTGTCTGTAGTGCAGGTGCAGTGGGGTGGGGTGTTGCGTAGTGGTTGAAAGTTAGTGATGTTTTTATTTTTTTTCCCTTATGTGTTCTCCTTCATCCTGAGCAGACGCTCCTCTCGCTTTGTGAACCGCCATCACCTCATTGGGCCAGAAGTTTCCTTTTATCACAATGCTGGCAAGCGCTGTTACCAGAGCTTTGAAAACTACTCCTTCAGACCTCGGTAAACATTCATCACGCCCCACTGTTTCTTAATGGTGACATTTACATGCTTTTGCTCTGGTAGATTTGTGCTAGTGTAGCTCTGAAGGCTCGGTCAAACAATCCACTCTACAAGACACTTAGACTTGACTCAGATCCTGAATCAAAAACAACCCTTTGTGAACTATAAAATCAATATAAGGGTCAAAACTGGTCCTTTTTATATTCAAATGCAAAGCCACAGCACTAAAGCCCTTCAGAGTCTTGACTGTGGGATTTCCACTGACTTGGATGTTTGCCTTGGTTTGAAGTAAAGTGAGCTACTTATCATTGTTACTGTTGCTGACGTTGCTATTTGCAGTTGTTAACGTGAATGACGCCAGGTTAATAGTGTTGCTGCTTGTTGCAGAGTCCGACGCCACATGCAGACCATTGCTAAGGAGTGCCAGTTCAGCTTGGTCCCCAGTGGTGCAGAAGAGATGCCAGATATGGGAACCCCGGTAACCTTCTACGATATTGACAAGGGAAGTCAGACTGCCTTTCCCCCCTTACAGGTAGGTGGCCCGCACAGGTTTCCCAACCTGAAACCTGTTGTACAGAATAGGTCTCATGCTATCTTTATAGCAAGTATACACAAATGAATTTCAAATCTTGATTGAGAGATTATCTACATAGATCTCTGTCCATCATGGTGTAGTGGTTAAATTGTTACATTTGTGTATCAAGTTGATCTGTATTTTCGTACATAGACTTACTTCTGTACATAGAAACTATTCTTTATCCAGTGGTGCATGGAATCCATTCTTATTCACCTGTGGCTGCCGGACAGAAGCGGGAAGTTCCAGCCTTTCAGTGATCCATGCTATGCTAATGCTAATTTAGCCAAATGTACAGTAATTTCCCAAACACAAACCACACCATGTTTAAACTTCAGGTCAGTGTGTTTTATGCAAACTAAATAAATAAAACTGTATCATGTATTGAGCTCACTCTTGTGTTATCCTCAGTCATGTGCTAACCTCAGTTTACTGAACATTATTGATGGTGATTGAATTTTTGAATCACAATCAGATCAAGTAGAATGATGGAAAGGAATGCAATCCTGTATATAGCCCTCACCCTTGTATTAACCTCATAGATGAAGAAACTTTGCAAAGTCAATTTATTTACCTCAGGAAATTACGGTACTGATCCCATCTTTAAAAATGGCCTCCAGCATGTGATTACTTTTGTCCACATTTTCACAAACAAGTCAGTTAGGTGACCCATCAATAGCCACAGGTTTAATGAATGTTTCACAGTTAATTCCAGGCCCTTTACCACGTGTTGCCTTTGGATTGGCTGCTCTTCCCTCTGAGGAATGTACAGCCCAGCAGCCATAAGCACCATACGCTTTTGTCTACTAGTGACAAACCTTCAAGAAATTTGTGAAGACCCAGCTCTTCCAAGAATATTTCCTGGCGTAAACTTTGAGAATGCACTTAACAATTTAATTTCTCTGCACTATTGCACTTTCAACTTAAAATAGTGCAGTTTCTATAGTTTCTATCTTAGCAATATGCACTCCTTGTTCGTTCTTTCATTGTGTTGTAGCTTGAATGTTATCCTCTTTTGTAAGTCACTTTGGATAAAAGTGTCTGCTAAATGCCTAAATGTAAATGTAGTGACGTACCGCTCATTGGACACACAGAAATGGGTGGCGATTTATGTTTTGTAACCTGACCTCCCATGCAGGGTCAGCCAGTGGGGCGTCCGATGGTGGCTGCAGCAGCCTCGTACTGGGTCCCCAGAGGGTGCAGCCCCTCCTCACCCACTCCCCGGGAGCAGACAGTCACCTCCTCAGAGGAGGACACTGACGACAGAAGCACAGCTGGAGAGCAAGGTAGGCATGGGATCATGACCCTCTGGGGTGCATTTTCCTCCCTGTTTTACGGCTTCTACCTTTGGGCTTCTGCCTTTGCATAGATGAGAGCTGTTATACTTTGGCCTGCTTCAGCCTTGCTGTTCTTCGTTGCCTTGGTGCATGTTTCCCTTTTCTTGCTATGAATAAATCTATGAATAAATCCCATAGATGTCATTGTGACCAGTGTACCTGACTTTAAAGGAAAAATCCGGAATCAGTCAGCCCATTTCCCTGTTCTTCGAGGCTGCCGAGAGCTGTCGGTAGGTATAAGGATGACGGCATTTGGTACAAAGTAGACCAAATTAGAGAACTTGCAGCTAATGCTAACTGATGGGGCCACAGAAAAATGAAACTTCCTTGCCCTCATCAGTAGCCTTGGCTGCCGTTTCGCTTTTTGCTCTGTTGTACCAAATTCTGTTGTCCTAATATCTAATGACGGCACTTGGCAATGTCAAACAACAAGGCTACAGGTTATTTCACTCCAGATAATCGCTTTAGCAAGGCTGACTCTTGAAGCCATTTTATCATTCAGCAGTGAGTTTTCAGTGATTGTACTAGAATCAAGGGTGGGATTGTTTTACTGCTCAGTTACAATATGTTCACCCTGTGCCATCTCATTTGGCCTCAGGCATTTTTCAGTATTCTGCTTGAAATTAGAATTCTCCTCAAACATTAGATTAATAGGCTGAAGTTCTGCCATGATTTGGGGTGTGTAGTGTTAATTCTTGTTTATAGGTGAGTGTAATGATGGCTGTATTTTCTACAGGAGAATATTCAGGCGACTATGTGTACACCACAGGAGGTGAGTAAATGAGTCATGGTAGGTAATTATGCAGTCAGACCTTTATTCACCGTTTTGGCTACCAGGAAGTTTTTAGCGAGTGTGTTACAATACTTGAACTTCACCTATAATGGCAGAACTTGTCTTGTGCAGATGCAGCATTTGAAAACCCATCAGTTTTCACGGCAGCTGAGTCGACTGCCAACCTGGTAATTGTTACTTTAAATCCACTGTCAATATAGCTCAAAAGGATATTCCAGCCAAATCAACCCATAGCTCTGTTGTTTGAGGTCACTGAGTGCTGTCAGTGAAAAAAGGAACATGAAAATTTGGTTCAACATCAGATAGGTTAGCAAAATGGCACAGTAATGGTATAAAATGCTCTTTGCCCCTATTAGCTACCTTTAAATTATCTACATTATTTTGTTTGTTAATGCTCTACCAATTTTTGATTTTTTTTTTTCCCCCACTGCTGACAGGACTCAGTGGCCTTGAACAACAGGGCTAGGAGTTGATTTACCCCGGAATATCTTTAGTCAAGTCAAGTAGGGATTTATTGTCGTTTCAGCCATATACACAGTACATAGTGAGACGAGACAACGTTTCACCGGGAACAATTGGTGATGCACGTAACTGTTAAAACACAGTATGGACAAGACAGATACGTAATAGTGCCTACATACACTATTGCGGGAGAAAAATAACATTACAACACAGTTGTAAATGATTTGCAGGTCAAAATACAGGTGACCTAAAACAAACACGCTAGACAGGGCATGGCTTTTTGCAGAGCACTGTGGCTAGTGGTGTGATTTGTAAAATGAAGACTGTTCAATATAAATATAAATAATAGCAGCTAGAGACTATTCTACATAAGCTTTAAGCTAAGATTTTTATTTTTATTTTTTTTTCAATTGAAACACCCTTGTTTTGTCTGTTTGCATTGGTCCTCTTGCGTTCTGTTCATCACTAAAGACGATTCAGGAAGGAGGCTCATGCTCTGGGCCAACACAGGATGGTTCGGCTACATATAGCTATTCACAGCAGGTTGTACCACTTGTTGAAATAGTGATTTTGCTGATTAAATTGTGTGTGTGGTAATATGTGACTGTTATTAATTTTGATGTGGCTGTATGTATACATGCTGTAATTGATTTATTTGTGTTTATGTGTTGGGTTGCTAATGTGGTTTAGCTGTGTGTGTATGCATGCATGTGTTCACTACAAATGAATGGCTGCATGCATCTGTAAGTCCAAGTGGCACATGTGTGAGACTGTTCCATGCCTCCCCCAGGTAGTGGTCAAATCTGCTGTGATTTCATCCTCTCAGCCGGCCACCCATCCCTCAACGGAGCTCTTCACAGCCAACTCCTCGTCTACTTCCTCTTCCCGAAGCTCCGACACACCACCCGACTCCCAATCCTCCTACATCGCCCACCATGGGCAGCCCCCAGCTGCTAGGCCAGGTGCGTGGGCACACACACACACACACAAGTATCGTCTTATGATTATGTAACACATACAGTAATGGCACTAATATTGGTAGTGTATGTTTTTTGCTTTTTTTTATTAGCAAAAACATATTTATTCAACATCAATATTAGCCACATCCATATATTAACTGCCATTTCTTGAAGAATACTTATAATGAATCGGATCATAAATAAAGCAAACCCATGTCGCTCTATACGCCTTGCATACAAGCCAATTTTAATCTTCAATTCTGTTTCTTCCTCCTGAGTCTCTGTGGGAGAAACTTAGTTTCCTTTGCCCCAGTCAGTCTGCATAAGATTATCTACAACTTTCTTTTTCCCCACTGACAGCATTCTGGCCAAGGTTATGGGTCGATTTCCCCCGGGATATCACTTTAATATCACTTTAACTTTGACGCACTGCGACACATCCATGTATAAGACTACTTCTAATGAATCAGAATCATGTCATAATTTAATGAGGATAAATAAAAACATTTTTGTGGCGACAGGCTTGTTCATGTCTTACCCCTGGCATGTGAATGAGATGGCGGAGGCAGTAGGAATGGTTGTCCCTCCACCCTACTCCTGTGACCCCAATGGCAATGATCTACCTGAAGGTATGAACTTGTACAGCCTTGCAGGCGAACCTGCCAACAGCTTCCCTGTTTTTCTTCCTTTTTGGTCATGTTGGAGATTTGTTTTCTGATGTGTGTTTCTTCTCCACAGACTATAAAGTTATCCAGTACTATTTCAATCTTGGAGTGCAGGTGTGTGGCTTTGTAGCATTAAAGAGACTTTATGGGCATTGTTTAAGCATAATTAATGACAATTCGAAGCGTAAAGCAAGTGCAGCTATGTTCATTTCTTGCCCAAAACGGCCAATACCAGCACACAGTGAGACTATTCCATGCATCATAATTGAAGTCATGTTGGTTAATCCTTTAAAGTTTCAGTGAGACTATTTAATGCAAAAATGTAGAAATGCAAACTGTAAGTCATGCCAGTTAAGGTTTTAAAGTTTCAGGCACTGTGTCAAAGGCCAGTCTGTTTAAAACTGAACAAATCTTTATACAAAACTTTATGCAAACAAATGTTCCCTGCTGTAAATCCTTCATGTTTTTTTGCCTGTTTATAACCCAGTGCTACCAGTCGTACTTGCACTCCATGGTACACTCCCAACAGGCCTACCAGCAACAAGCCACCGAGGGCCAGAGCCAGTCTTACCCCAACAATGCCCTGGACCACACAGTGCCTGAGTCCTACTCTGAGCCAGGAGGAGTGGGGCACAGCACGCAGACAGAGGCTCCTACCCACGGTCAGTTCTGCTATCTGTCTTTGTTTATGTTATCACCTCTCACCATGGCAACCCGTTGCAGGTCTGTTGTACAATCAGTAGTGCCAAGAAAACACACTGATTTTAGCACTGAACCTGTCAAATCTGACAAACTTGAGAAAACGACACACCAATCTGATTGGATATCTGGTGTCATGGCAAATTTTTTGGGATGTCATACAGTGAGCATTCAAACATGCAGCATGAGCAAAGCTGCTGTGTCCAGCCGATTAATGTAAAGTGAAACTACGACGTGGAACAAAAAAATGTAAAAAGAATTTGTGAAAAGTGGTTAATTTACTTAAAACGGCAAGTTGGATTGCTCTGCGGACTCTGTTTAAATGAGTTCTTTTGAGAACATCTGAGAGAACCCTGGGAAGTCGAACAGTATTGAAAATCCTCCTTGTTGTGTTGCGTAGTGGGTTTGCATTGTATCTCTCTTTTTAATAGAAAGCAAAAGATTAGTATTTTAATCATTCACTGGAGCATGTTTTCTTGGTGTTCTCGGTTGTGCATTTGACCGAATGGGCCTCTCACTGCAGCCCTCTTTCCAAGACACAGGGTGAGCACAGGTGTTCTGCTACACTTAATCAGAATCTCATTGGCTGTCATTAATAACACCAGTGCTTACCCTGTGACTTCTTGGAAAAATGGCTGCTTTGAAATGGGCCCATTTGCATCTCGTACAAAAACAAAGTTCCAGCCTGCATTCGGTTGCTGCTTCCTGCTTCACTTCCTGAACCAATTTGTTTTTACTTCATCACCTCTCCTCTTCATGTCACTCACTCTTTTGCTACACCCCACCCCCCTCCCCCTCACTCACAGGCCCCCCCTTGAGTTTGGACACCCCCCCTGCTGCACCCCCCGGCCCAGTATTCTACCCCCTGGTCCAGGAGCCTCGCAGTGTTCACCTCCTCCCTCACCTCTACGAGCCCTACCTGCCACCGCTGCCTCCGCCGCTGCCTCCGCCCGCCACCTACCACTACATCACCACCTGGATCCCCGGGGCGCCGGGCCAGCCCTGGGTGCACGCCCACCCTATAGACTACGGCACCGCACACACATCCCACCACGCACGCCCCCCACACAACGCCCATCTCCTGCACCATCTGCCCCCCAGCGTGTAGCACCCATGGTGAAAGGGGGCACTGCCAGGCATCTTGTTTATTTTGTGAGGAGTGATTCAGGCTTTGCTTAAGGCTGTTTTTCTCTCCATGTTGAGGCATCTCTACAATCGGTTTTGCAGTTTTGTTGTTACAGGGGTTGATTTTTGGCACAAAAGAGGGCACAGGGGTTCTCACAGTTACGACTGGTCTATGTGTGTGTGCGCGTGTTTGCTCTACAGCTTCTGTCTGCTTTTGCACAGGTGAAACCGCCCTCTGGTTGTCACCCAGACCTTTACCTGGTGTTTGTATTGACAGTGTTCCCTACGACAATGTTTACAGTAGTGTCAAGGTTTTGGTTAAGGGTCACTTTCACATTAAAGAGCTTTTGAAACCACACGTATGATTGTGGGATCTGTGTTTTTGTGATGCACACCTTTTCATTTGCTCATTGGCTGTGAAATAGGTCGCAAACTTAATCCATCTTAAGGCCAGAAATGTTTTGAACTCATCTTTTACTTCCTCAGCCTTTAGGGGTCTGTTATTGGTTGCTGGGGGATGGTCAAGATGATTCTAGGGGCCTGGCCCAGAGAACATTTCAATATTATAATCAATATTTAGGGGCCCAAAATTATTAGTTGCTCCCCTGGGAAGAGATATTTCATGTTGACACAAAGTTCTACCTCTACTACCAGCTAAGTTAATCATTAGCTTTGGTGTTTCTCATACTATGAAGTACAGTGTTTTCAGAGGTATACTTCAACAGCATTCAAGACCAGTCTTTGATATAATAGTGTATGACTGAGAAGAGGACCAAATGTGTTAGTTTTTTATTTTTGGTCTCCGTGTTGGTGCAGAAGGAACATAAACATGATTGCCTCGGTGTGAATACAGATCAAACTTTTAATATTGTGTTGATTCCCATATAAAGTATGGGTCCCTGTGGGAGCAAGAAAAATCTGAGTGGAGGGACATGAAGTGGAGGTACCTTTATTACAAGATTTCTATTTAACAGTAAAACAAAAAAAAAAAGAAAATGATTTTGGTTTCACATAATGCAAGTCTGTGTGTTTGCATCCTCTGTTACACAGATTAACATTTAACGTGCAGGGGGCGAGGGAGAGAACAACTGTGCTATCAAAGGGCAGTAAGACCATGATTTTTGGAATGGTATACCATCCTAGTTAGAAAATGAGTAACATTGCATTTGTGGTATCTTTAGCATTTGCATTTGCATTCCTGTTCCTTTGTCCATTATAAGTCTGTAGAGGGAACTAATGGGTGACTAGGGTAAGAATTTTAACTAATAGAAATCCCCTCAATTTCCCCAGCTAATTATGACACTACTTTTTTGTATTGTGACTTTTCTGAAATACTTGTAGATATGTACATTTACATACGTGTAGATGCCATTATGCATTGTTAGAATTTTATATAATTTTATATTTCTTGCTACTCCTTTCTAACTGTCAAATGAATAATCTTCATCTGCGTGCTGCTTCGAATTATCTGTTCTGCCAAAACTGTACAGAATGTTCAGTCAATAACTGGTGTGACACAGTGAAGACCTTAAAGGTAGACCTTGTTAGGAGCCAGGCTTTGGTATGTGCAGGAATGTTCCTGTTTAGGCTATGTGTTTGCCTGCATCTAAATCCTTGAGTGTGTCTCTGAGCTATGTACTTGTATGGAATTCCACCCAGAATACAAACTGCTCAAGTTCATTTATACTGTTTAGTATTAGACTTTCAAGTATATGTAGAGCCCATTTTCCTTTAACTGATGAGAAGGGTCCAGACGAGCTACACTTAACATCTTCGTTATCCTGTCTCAACCTCGCAGGGGAGACAGAAGAGTGACATAGTTTGATAGTCTTCAGACTTTGCTTTGTTACTTCAGCTTTTTTCATCAACTATTCCATCCACTCAATAATTGTAACTCATTTAATTAATCTTGTTATAAATCATTGATCCTGATCCAACGTAACCGAGACATCCAGTCTTCTATTCTGCTGGGAAGAAAACACAACACAGCTTTAAGAGGAACAGTGACTTCAGGTGAAACTGGGAAAACCCCCAAAATCTAACAGCATCCATTTTAAACCAAGGGGCCAGGGGGACTTACAGTTCACCTCTACCAACCAAACAAACTTTATATGAAAAATCTGCCTTTGCTGAATATGAAATTGACCACAGACATTTTAAGATGCACTACCTATTAAAGCTCTATGGGTGTGGCAATGCAATGCATTGTCCATGGCGTGAAAGAAGGGGCGGCTCAGTGCATATTAAATCACATCCACAGGGTGAAAACTAATAGAAAATATACAGGTTAGGCTGTTTAACCTGTTTATCATTACAGTCCACGCCAAAATTCAGGTAATTATTGCATATATTTAAGTGTATGACGCCTCATATATTTATACAAAACTTGCAATACTAAGGAAGTTAATACTGAGGAAGTTTCTGTGGGGATGCCTACTCAGTTGTTACCAAACCCTCTATAGGCTTCTAATAGATATAATCAGGCTAATACAATGCTGACACAATGCTATCATATATTTTCTAATTCGAGGGTGGCACATCTTGCCAAAGAAACACGAGTCTTACTTCCCTTGAATGGTGCTGACAGGCCAAATTTGGGGGTCTGGCTCAAAGACTATGTGGGACCACAATGTAAAGCTGTTGTGACACGTCTTAAGGCCTTATAGGCCCAGACAGATAAAAATACCTGTTATAATATGTACATATGAGTAAACAGGGACTCAATCAGGTTATTCTCTTATTATTATCAGCTTATTTCAATTATATTTCTTTTAAATTTTTATTTCACCTTTATTTCCTACTCTGGATGGATGCTCAGCAGCAGTGTCAATATAAAAAAAAAAAAAACTTTTTGTTTACATGCTGTTGAAGATCTGGATCCCAATGATCATTACATCACTTTTTTTCACTACATCATAATTCAGATATACCAGTGATTTGCAACTTGTATACTGAGGTATTCAACATGTGATTCTTCCTTTTAGTTCCTTTAACCATCCAATAGCAATGTTTGCCTTGTTTTTGTCTTTATGGATAGTGCTTTGGCCTTTTGTGTCTGAAAATGCACTTTATAAATATATTTAGAAGCAGTGAATGTAGCTTTTAATTTATCTTATGGAGTGGTATTCTCAATCACGATACATTAATGATCAGCATTCACACCACACTGAAATTTACAAGTACTGAGATAGCAATGTTTCATAATTAGCTAATGCCACCCTCTGTAGTTTGTGACCCTTAAGATCTCCGGACTGCACACAGCTTGTGTGGGGAGGGGTTGAGGGTCAGTCCTACAGTCGGCGTAAGGTTCAGCTGGTCCTCCGAGACCCCAGGAGGAGGAGTGAAACGGAAGCGCTGAAGAAGAGTAGTGAAGAAGAGGAAGAGTTCCATCCTGGCCAGACTCTCGCCCAAACACACCCTGCGGCCTGAGGGAGGAAAGGAAGAAGACTGAGCATCCAAACCACAACACACACACACACACACAAGCTGCCAGTGCTATTAACAATCTGGTGTACAGTAGCCAAGTCAAATAGTCAAGGGCGGGGATATGGGAGATGGCACAAGTTCACCCTGGCCAAGACTGTGTGAAAGCAATAAGCCTCAGTAAGCCTCTGTTAGCACGGCTTTGGTTCAACAGTGTGATAGCAGCTAATGCTTTAGTGCTACAATAAGACCCCCTGGAATTTAGTTTGGTATGTAACTCAGGACAAGGCAAGAGTCTACACTACAACATACATCACATTAAACAGGACATAGGCAGGCGACAGTATATAGTGTATTTCTTTCACTAAACATCTACTTTCTGTTAATGTATTACGTTTAATAAAATTTAGGACACTTAGGGTTAGAAATTGCACAAATACCTTAACTAGCCATAGGGGACTACTTGTTAGGGACACACATGGTGAACTTCATGATTTGAAAGCAGCATGCCAGCTCGTTAAATGCAGAGCTGAAAGGCAACGTGTACCTGCAGAAAACGGAAGGAAAGCATCTCTGCTGACAAACTGTCCCTGGTCATCCAGGAAGTGTTGTGGGTAGAAGTCGTAGGGTTTGGCCCATTCTGATTCGTCCCTCAGTACTGATGTGAGGAGGGGAATCACTGTGGTGCCCTGCACCAGCAACACAAGATACCAAGGGGAGTTTTCAGAGGAGAAGGTAGGACACGGAAAAGGATAGAGATCTAATAGCCTACAGCAACATTTTAGCATAGTTTGTTTCCAAGACAAAAAAAAACAGAAAAATAGAAAATCATATCCAGTGTAGTACATGGTAAAATGTGCTAAAAATCAAATACAGAAAAAGCTGCTGTTGCTGTTTAAAAAAATAATATAACAACCTTCTTGATGAAGAAACCCTGGAAGTTGACATCACAGCTGGTGGTGTGGGGAAGACTCAGGGGCACGATGTTGGCCAATCTCTGGATCTCGTGGATCACAGCATCGGTGTAGGGCAGTCTCCTCCTATCCATATTGAGAGGCTGACGTCTACCGATCACCCTGTCAATCTCCTCCTGGACACGCTCTGGGTTGGTAATACAAACAGCAACTGCTTTACCCACGGCCTTGGGGAGGGGGGGTGGTATTTCAGGTAGATGGTTAAGTGGCAAGTAAGGTGGAGCTAATGGTAAAACTTATAACAGAAGAGCATTGAGTCTTCATTCTCTTAACAAAACAAAGCAAGCATGCTACTCTATTAGTAGGCTTACTACTTCCCCTAGCTTAACTTACCCAGGTTTATCACTTAACTGCCCATTTGAAAATTCCCCCCTGAATGAACAGCAGTATTTAATGGCAAGCAAAAGACAGTAGCATCCTACTACCAAAAAGATACACAGTTTGGCTTAGTGGGTGTTTGTCTCACCCTGTACATCAGGGTACTTGGCCATCAGCAGCAGTCCCCAGCGTAGGGTGGTCCCAGTGGTGTCGGTGCCCGCAGCAAACAGGTTGGTCACACAGCATATCAGGTTCTCCTCGTGGAACAGGGACTCCTTCTGGCCAGACTCCTACAGGATCCAAGCATAAGACATATTAGTAGCCTGGGAAAACCCATCCTGATCTGTGAGTGATTTCATTTCACTCTGCAGCTCAGTCTGGGCACATGGCCACTGTATTAAATACAATGAGAGTGAAAGTGGGTTGAAGACGACTCAAAACCAAACTACACACAGCTTCTTTAAACATGGGGTAAGACGTGTGGCCGTGGGGACTGCAGACTGCCTCACCTTAGCCCTCTGCTTGCGGACGAGGAAGGAGTCGACAAAGCCCCGTAGATCCTGGGGATCGAGTGTCTCCTGGAGGTCACAGATGATCCTCTTCATCTCCTTCACATGGTCGTCTTTGTTCTTCAGCATCTGCCTCAGGTTCTTCACCCACGGCTTTAACCAGGGAAACATGTTGTACAGCTACAACACACAAGACCAGCAGTGGTAGTGTAGTGGTTAAGGAACATGCCAGTAGCCTAGAAATTGCCTGTTTGAATCCAGGCTGCCACCATTGTGCCCTTAAGTGAACCCTCCCCTACAAAAACTTAACCCTAAGTTTCTCTAGGGGAGACTGGCCCTGAAGTAATAGATAGTTGACAAACATAAAGTGGCTTTGGATAAAAGCATCTGCTAAAAGCATAAATATAAAACCCATCACTACAGACTCTTGATATTACAACTATTAAGTATACCATAAATACACACAGACACTATCTATCTATCTATCTCTCTCTCTCTCTCTATATATATATATATATATATATACAC
This sequence comes from Tenualosa thibaudeaui, assembly GCA_027481765.1. Taxonomy (NCBI): domain Eukaryota; kingdom Metazoa; phylum Chordata; class Actinopteri; order Clupeiformes; family Clupeidae; genus Tenualosa; species Tenualosa thibaudeaui. Next base: position 15,388,766 of record JAIFZK010000024.1, read on the forward strand.
ACACACACACACACACACACACATCTTTCTTAAGCATGGAGTTCCTTTCAAGAAAGAGGGGACCTCCCTTACAAATGATTTTTCGCATAATTTTCACCATCATTTTCATGCAAAATGTGAGGAGATCCACGTGTTCATTTACAATGGTACAGTGATTACAGGGGACATCTGTAGCCTCTACATATGAAATCACAGTCAGGCAGACTGCAGTAAAAGGCGAACAAGAATTTACATCAGTGAGGGCAGGACAATTGTTTTATTTGATAAGAAATACCTGCACTGAAGGGGAGCCTGTTAGCTGAATGTTTTCATTGGCTCTTTTCACCATGGCCTTAAACCTGGGATCGTCATACTCAAATCTGCTGCCGTACACAATAGCAGAGATGATATTGGAGACAGCGTAGTTCACTGGCTGAGTCGTGTCAAACGCCACACCTGCACAGTGTAGAAAAAGTAAGAGTAAATTTTTGCACTCATGTTTAATCAAACAAACCATCACATCAAATTTTGGGAATGTACCATCAAATTTTTCAAACACTTCTATTAGGTTACGAGTCTCTTCTATAATCTTTTCTTCGCTCCCTTTCTTGCCCATGCCAAAGTCCTTCATGTTCAAAAGGGCAAAGCGCCTCATCTCTTTCCATCCTTCTCCATTAGCAAACAGGATCCCTGGGAAAACATTAACAGACTTTCTTCTGTTTGTGCTTTACTTTTATTGACAATTTCAATTAGATGTCAGGCTGTTTTTTCCCACATTCATTCAAAACATTTCATCAGTGGAGATCTCAACTGAGGTTCTGTCAGTTCAGGAATAGGCTTAGTCAATGTGTGAATGTTAGGTCTGTTTTAGGAAATACATTACTATTGTGATCATCACACACTTACTTAACTCTTTTCTCTTTTTTGTCAAGCCAAAGCATTTCAACGTAATATGCATACATGCAAATATGCAATATTCTATGAGAGATTTATATACATTATTTTAACTAGTCTTTAACTGAATTCAGAGACAGGTTTTAAAAAGTTTAGAATAACTTTTTGTCTAAATATACCTCAAATGTAAAATATAAGCATGTAGTGTATCAGATTCCTGCTGTCAAATTCCAACTCAGTGGTCTGCCTTACCATGTCCTTTGTTGAGATCATGAAACAGTGGAGTGATGTCTCTCTCCCCAAATTCAACTGCGTAGTTCACAAGGGCCTCTTTGACAGTTTTGTGTCCCGCTAAGACAACCACCTTCATAGGACCAAAGTAAATGGTGAAGACAGACCCATACTTCTGGGAGAGCTGCAGGATATAGAAGTGTCAAATATGAAATGAGATGAATTGATCATAATGTAAACAATAACAGTACAATGAACCAGATTAAAGGACACATCCAAAGATGTCAGCCAATCACTTTTCAGCATAATCTGTCACCTCACAAAGAGTCTTGTATGGTTTCTTCAGATCCAGCTGCAGCAGGTTACCCAGGATGGGTAGTGATTTGGGTCCCGGAGGTTGATTTCCATTCCCTGAGTTGCTTGTGCCAGAGGAATACAGGTAGACAAACAGCAACAACAGCACAGCAATCAGCAGAGGAAACATGCTGTATGGAGATGTGGACATGTCACAGTCTGTATAGGCAAAAGCTTCAGTCACATTCTGTCAGGGTTTCCCTGTTTACGTTCCCCACCTGGCTGTGATTATTGTCAGTTACTCACCCATTATGTCTTTGTCCCTCATTGGTTCCTGCTCCCCTTCCCACAGTATTTATTCCCCATGGTTTCTTTGCTCTGTCTCTGATTGTCTTCTGGTTTCCTGTAGTAATCCGGCTCAGTGAGTCTTCTGAATTTAAGACTGTTTCTTGTCCTGTCTGTCTTGCCTGCTCCCTGTTTTTGTTGAGTTTTTTGGACCTCCTGTCAAGAGGATTTATTTGTGCTTTTTGCCTCCTGTCTTCTCTGGATTTTTGTGTTTTGGATATTTTTGATGCTCTCAGCATTTTTTCTGAAAGACTTGTGTGTAAAGACTGAATAAACCAGCCCTGCCTCTGTTTCTGCGTTTGGGTCCAATTTTACTAGAATCCTGACACGTTCAGCTGACTAGCAAGAAGTCAGTCATCTAAACCACTGGTTCTGTGACCTCAGGGGGTTCCTGATTGTGTATTTGTTGGCTAATAACGTTATATGTTCTTTATGACCACCTGTGATGTTTCACAACATTTATTAGAAATTCCTGTGATCAACATACCTTTGTCCTGCAGGAATGCTGCCTGATATAGCCAGGGGAACCTGCCTCAGATGAAACCCCAAGCTAACAGAGATCGCTTCTATATTCCAACTCACGACTCCAAATTTACATGGAACATTAGATCTGTTATTATTCAGGGGATTCTGGTTGAGAATCCCTGATCTAAAATATCAAAGAGAATATTTGTAGGCCAATGGTTATAATGGGCTACTAACTTTAATGTTAACCCTTAGGACAATTCTATGGAAAATTAACTTTAACGGCAATAAAATGCAATGGTGTTCTATGATGTGAACGATCATGATAGATATTACAGATTAGAGCTTTTTTGGCTGTAGAACATGCGTGGAAAAAAATTACAAAACATTTCATGCAGGCCTAATCATTCACATTATATAAATCCCATGCCATTCCATCGGTGTCACGGGCGTCACAAAAAGAATTTGAATTGCCCCTTACGAGAAAATCCTGCATTGTACTGCAGTTTGTTCTACAATATTACCGCTGTACACTTCTGTATTCCTGAGGTAAATGCAATATTTTGGACACGAATATCTTGTAGCAGCCTATTGCAGTGTACTTCAGAAAAAAAGAACAGCAGAATGCAATGTACAATTTGCAATGTACAGAGTGCAATTTTTTTCGTAAGTTAAGCGCTTCTACACATTTCTTTTGTATTGTGCATTGTGCATTTTGTTCATATGAATAGTAGCCTATCAAGATTTAAGAACAATTTCGATGTGGTAGTCTGACTGATGTTGTGGTGCCGGTTCGAAACCCTGTAAATTCAAAGAATTAAAGGAAGTCAGAGATTAACTTACATGAAGCGGTTTTAACACTGAAGATGTCTAATGCGTTACGCTGGAAATATTTGCTGTCCACTTCTTCACCAACATAAAAGTTTTCTACCTCAAAAATGTAGGGCTAGCTAGAAAACTTAAAGGTTTGTTGAAGGGTGAAAATCTGGAGGAGGGATTTACAACCAGCCGACCACTATAACAACATTTTTCACCAGAGACCAATGACAACGCCAGCTGTTAGATCGCATTACACCGGTTAACACCCCTTCCCTTTTTGTTGCGCACCAAGTTACTTTATGGAGACCATGGACTATTTTTTTCCCCCCGACTAAGAGAAAGTTCCTATGATGATTGTAGTCTATATGCTAAATGTCATCCAAAGAGTCAAATAATGTGACACTGACTATGAAACGGCCCACTGATGTTCAAAGACTTAAAACATAGCCTAACGGACATCACTTGTTGCATACAATAACTTCGATTTAAGAATTACGTTTTGCCTACACAGTACAGCTCAGGCTAAAGGGAAAAAAGCCTAATGTGTGAATGTTTGTCAAAAGATTCTAAGTACAATTAAAGGACAAATTTCATGTGAAATTGACCAAAAGTTGACATATATTGAAACATGAGATTTTGAGATTTTGTTGGGGAGCAAAATTCTGCAAACCTCATGCATTCCAAACTTTTAGCTGATGCTTCAAAAAGGCTCACAATGCTAGGGGTATACGCTAGGTGAAAATAAATCAATATTTTTGCTATTTTCGAACCATAAACCAAGCTTAAAGTAACTCCACACCTGGTCCACTACACACAGCTCCACTTCACAGCTGCAGTCAAATCACATTGTACCAATAAAGAAATCTGAAATTTTCTTATGCCCTATTCACCTAATGTTAGCTACTGTTAGCTAACTTTCTCAAACAACGTTCAGTGACCTCAAGTAATAGGGCTATGGAGTGAATCACACCAGATTTCTCCTTTAAATCGCTTCTCTGAAGTAGACCTGTGAACTCAGTTCAACAAGGAAGGCAGAGCACCACTGTGAGGCAGACTACAAATATTTTCTAAAATTTAGACTACAGGTAAAACTGTGAATGGAATTGTAATATTTTATCATGAAGAAAAAACTTGTGCTTGTTTCAAGGTCTGTTTTTATACAAAGTCTGCACTGCACTGTGTGATGTGTGTGTATGTATGTCACATGTATGTCATGTTGTGGATGCTAGGGGATGCCTGAATTTCCTAAGGGCCACGTGAAGTGTCTAGCTGTTTACTCATCTACTAGTCTATCTGTCCATCTGACGGTACAGATAACAGTTTCATAAAACAACTGTTTCACCCATTCCATGACTCACTAAAAGAGATGTGTACTAAAGGTCATTCCAGGACTCACTTGTAAATGAGATTTCTTTCCTGGTTAGATAAAGGTAACATATATGAAATAAATACAAATGTAATATGGCCAACAGTTGTTTTTGTCAGTGCTGTCTAGAAGTTTCTAAGGTGGAGATAGTCTAAGAGTCAGTGAGAGTCTGACACAATTTAATGCAGTTTTACAAGTTTACTGAACGACCAACTGTGAGTTTACTACAAGATAGACAAGATGGAACATAGTGCACACACACAGACACACACACAAATACATGCAGTATATAGTAGGCTACACGCTCCAGATTAAGTAAGTTAGTTTTGTCTCTAAATGAATGTATGGTGGACCCCTCCAGGTTAAAGATTTGCCTGCTCTGCTTAACCTGACTCCAATATAAAGCAACAACTAGGATGTGTTTGGACCCCTGTGGTTTGGATGGAGTCAGTGGGAGTGAAAAGAATGTGAGCTTCTCTGGGTCCTATTCACCTTCGTTCCCAGATGATTCCCAGGTCATTCTCTCTCCTACTTATTTCCTTTCTCTACATAGTATCCTGCATGATTAACGGGAAAATAGTCCAAAAGATAAACTTACAAAAAATGATGAGCCAGAAATCTGAGGCAAATAAACTTTTCTCTCTCTCAGTCACCATAGTTGAACACTAATTAAAAACATGTTAAAATTTAACTTTAACACTTTAAATTAAGATTAAAACTAGTTTTTTCATCAATTAGTTTAATAGTGTTGACATCTCAGTTAAAGGTGTTGTATAATAATCTTGAATTATAACGTATACACTCAGAATATATATCAATACACACCATATGCATTGCATTTCAAACTGTATATTACACTTCATATCGTATTGTATTTTCTTATTATGCTCTTTCTCCTCTTTGTATTGTTATTGGGTTGTACAGTTATTGTGTTTGTCCTACATGTCATGCTGTAACTGCAAGTGAGTTTCCCAGCTTGGGATCAATAAAGTACATCTATCTATCTGTATATCTATCGATCAATGAAAATATTTTATTTTACAAAGAAAAAGTAAATAACAGGTAAATAACACACATCAACACATAATTTGCAGCAACAAATTTGCACAAACTTCAAAAGACTGAAACAGAATCTTGTAATTTCCAGCCCTGGATACTGTGACCTCACACAAACAGCAATAGCTGTTTATGGATTTAGACATTTCATATAATGACATAGTCAGGCTAGCGCCACCTAGTGCTTTTAGCTCCACCACTGTGTCAGGGAGCCAGGCGTAAGCTTTGCTCCGCGCCGTCTCTGAGGACTGAAAGCGATAATGCTGAATTCAAACGGTGCGTTCCAGCACGTAACACACGTCACAACCAAACAGTAGCGATTGGTTGAAGCAGAAAGAATCTGCCCACCGTGGAGCGAATACATACCAGTTCATAGGTTTCAGACACATGAAGTGAAATGATGGCGAGCGGCTGATGCATCAGGCTAATGACGACACGTGTCTCTATGTGTATGTGTGTGTGTGGTCAGTCTGTCTCAGGGCCGTGGAGGGGCAGCAGCTTAGAACTTAAAAAGGGGTTTCTTCCAAGCGTCATTTGCAACTGAAAGTTCATGCCAGTCATGGCTCTTGTTCATGCCAATACAGCTTGATGTAAACAGATCAGGCAGCCAGGGGCGATGGTGGGCAGGTGGTAGAGGTGCCGTTCGGCAACCGGAGGGTTGTCGGTTCAAGCCCCACTCTGGCTGACCCCATTGAAGTGTCCGTGAGCAAGATACTGAACCCCAAATTGCTCCCGGTGGCAGGTTGGCACCTTGCATGACAGCCTCCGCCACCGGTATGTGTGTGAATGTGAGGCATACACTGTAAAGCTCTTTGAGTACTCTGAGGAGCAGAAAAGCGCTATATAAATGCAGTCCATTCCATGTATTTTTATTTGAACAAAGACTAGCCATGTTAATGAAATTCTTAATTCAATCATTATTGAAAACGGTCATGTTTTGGACCAGCTGCTGCTCTTGCTGGGATCACTGTCAGTCCAAGGGCTTGTGTCTCCCGGCTGCTCACTGTTCTTAGGTGTCAAGAAAAGCAGATAGACTATTTTTGTTGTTTTTTTTTTTTTTTGAGTTCCCATGAGTTCTTATTGGCCAATTGGGATGGTGTCCCTTCAGGGTGGTCAGAGAAACTAGCAGGTTTGTCTCTGATACACAAGTAATGGGAGAGCATTCCCTCTAAGAGTAGCCTGAGATGCAGCATAAGCAAATTTAAATTTGCTCTGCTGGTCCGTCTGGTCACAAGGCCATTCTAGTTCTTTACCGATTCACCAGAAGCCCAGGAACCAATAACAAGCTCTAATCCAGTGGTGGGCCTTTGATCAATCACAACCAATGGAGGCATCTGCATTACTGTCTATAGTTAAACTATAGATGTTGTATTCTCCTTCAAATCGAATAATCAACTCCAAAGTTGTACAGTAATGGCGTGTGTGATTCACTTCCAAAGAGTTCTGATAAGAGATAAATGCTTCACTTTAACTTCCACACTGGTTACATCCCTGGAAATGAGAGGTCAATCAGACATTGCCAGACCCTACCTCTTGACCGATGTGGCGCTGGTTCCCAGGCCCAAGAGTTGGAAGTGGAATTATTGTGGGCAGAGTGACTGTGGTCAACCTCCGATGGGCAAGTGTTAGGGTAGTCAGAGTGACTGTGGTCAACCTCCGATGGGCAAGTGTTAGGGTAGTCAGAGTGACTGTGGTCAGAGCGACTGTGGTTAACCTCTGATGGGCAAGTGTTAGGGTAGTCAGAGTGACTGTGGTCATCTTCTGGAGTACTCCACTGGAGCTGGTGCCATCATGGAGGTGGGAATGGAAAACAAAGGAGGAGAAGGAGGAGGAGGAGGAGGAGGAGGAGAAAAGACTACTTGATATGGAGGTGGTTCTCCCACAGCTGCTGAGTCCTCCTGAGCTAAACTTGCTACAGCTTCAGACACCTGCACACACACACACACACACACACACACACACACACACACATATACATATCACTTTGTATTATCATCGTTATTATTATTATTATTATTATTATTATTATTATTATGGTTGTTGCTGGAAGTAAGAGTAATAGCTGTAGAGGAAGTGTAATAGTAAATAGTAAGCTGAAGCAGAGCATACCACATATGGTGGAGGGTGGTCCAGGTGAAAATGAACTGAGTCATATGGGGGTGGAGCGACATATCTCAGGTCCAGTTCCACATTGTTCCTGTGGATGTCCAGGGGGATGGAGTAGCACACGACGACGTCACGCTCCACCTCTGGCTCGTGCTGAGGCCTCTGGTACTTACACTTGCAGCTAAAGCAGCAGCCATACTTTTTCCACAGAGGAAACACAGCCAAGAAGATGAGCAGATAGGAGAAGATCTGTAGCAGATGTAGGAGTCTGGTGAGAGAGAGATCAGATTAATTAGGCAAATGGATGTTTGTATGAATAAAAGAATGAATGAATGCACTGAAAAATAAATGTGAATAGCTATTGAGTAACCCTGAGCCTAATGGCCTACTGTCTGCCATGTCCTTTCTGTTGTGGGTATCTTCCCATTCACTTAATGAATAGGAGCTTAGGAATGTCAGCCCAAAATAACCTACCCTAACTGCATGACTAAGTTGTCTGTAAAGTACTTACAGTGGATCAGAAATCATCCTGTCTGAAACTGCTGATAGGAGGATCTGTTTACAGGAGTACAAAAGTCAAAATAACTTTAACATGAAGCATGCACTCCTATGCAGTAAAATGAGGCCTTCAAGTTTGACTGTGTTTGTGGCTTCATTTTTACAAGTGCAATAAACAACAGTGTTTCGGAATATTGTATTGTCTATAGGGAATTACTATCCCTTGGTATGGTATGACAAATTGTTTTTTTGATGTTGCTGTTTTAAGAGAATATGCAATGGTACAACAGAAGTCATTTTTGGTAAATCAGAAATTAGATTGTGGAAAAAATATATCATTGATCATGTGCAGAAAAGGCACTGGTTTGCAGAGTTAACTTACATCTTATAACGAGGTGGGATAAGAAGCTCCTCAGGTGGACGGTGGGTCCTCCAAACAGCTTTGGTCTTCCTGTGCTAGCGCTGCAGTCAAGAAGCTTACGTGCTCACACACTCACCTGCTTGATCCCAGGGTGGCTTTGAGAGTCAGTTGAGAAGAGGGGACTTTGCCCAATTTCCTCTCAGAAGAGGGAGGGCCCTGTGTGGCAACAGGACAGGTAACCAAAGGTATCTTTTGCTCAAGTTGATGGTGATAAACCATGATGGCTAGCTGTGATTTTGAATAAAAGAAACGTTATCAGGTGGGGTGTGGACACTGTAATGTTATACAAGGGGCAAATAGTGCACTCCTGCTGACTAGGGAGCAGCGACATATGAACACAAGTTGATCCTGGAGGCCTTTACATGACTTTTTCCTTCATCATCATAATATTGTGTGTGAATGTCACAAACCAGGTTTAGTAAAAAGCCACAAAGTCACATGTTGATTGGCTACAATACTGTATGACTTGGTCAAAGCCACATGCTGATTGGCTACAATCTTGCTTTTATTGAACCAGGGGTATGTTTTCCAAAATCATAGTTACTAAGCTAACTGTAAGTTAACAACTTTGTTGGTTGCCATGCAGTTGTGTATTGCCAACCACTGATGTTGTTAACTGGTTAGCAAAGAAGTAAACGGACGCCAGACCTGCCATGGTGTTGGTTTATGTATGTATGTGTATGTTAATTAATGTAAACATAAACACAAGCATAAATAAATGCAGAGCCATCTAGCATCTCATCACTGGCTGGATCTTTAAGGTTCTCAAAAATGATGAAGAGGACTTTGTCCGTCTTCATGACGCAAGTTCTAGAACATGGACCTAATTCCATAACAGGGCACAAAAGGTGACTGAACGCTAAATGTTTATGGCAAACGTATGCTTAATGAAGGATTATGGGAAACGTATGCTTAATGAAGGATTATGGGAAATGTATGCTTAATGAAGGACTACTTGAAATCAAATATAGGAAATGCGGTGCAGACTGAAGGAGAGTGGAAGGACTAAAATGAAAAATACTTTTACTCAGTGCACGCGCACACACACACACACACACACACACACAAAACAGGGAGACAGACAGAGAGCGAAAACAGAGGACCACAAGGAGAATATATTGGAGTATAATAAACATAAAATAGGTTTAGAAATGGCACACCTTTAAAATACAATCATGTAATACACTACCAACTACAGGTCACCTCTGGTCAAATATCAGACACACTAGACAGAGATAAATACACATGACAATGAGAGAGATTTACTTTCATTTTCAGATTTATTGCATCTATTAAAAGGATTAAAAAAAGTTTCTTCAAAAGAATACGTTCTGTATAAAAAACATATTTAATACTTTTAACATGGCATGCTTAATAGATTGGGAAACACTATTTGTGTAATCCATAGCTTAAGGTATTTTACTGCAACTATTTATTCATTTCTGATCGAAAAGACATTTTTCACATCACATGGAGTAAGGATATCCCCAGAGCCATAGAGACAACCCCATTCCCACTCATGTTATATTGCTTAATAACTCTATGATAAAAGATTAATTTAAAACACTTATGAGTCAGACAGTTACCCCAAGTCATATCCCTATCTATCTATCTATTATTCATGGTATGTTTTCCTTGCACCAACATATCATTACACATTTGAAGAAGAGATTTCCCTGAGAAAAAAAACAATGAAAGTGGAAAATACGGTACAATTAAATAACAATTAAATAAATATTTTAGAACACAGTAAAAATGTAAAGTGCTTCTTCATCCCAAGCAGTAACATCAAATGTTTTATATCAGCCACACCAAATGCCAAATCTCTTCTAGAGGTATTCCTTCAGATATGGCTTAATTCCTTAAGCAGAGATGTGCAGGACACACAGATGAAATAATGTGCCCCAGGACATCTGTCAGTTTCCAGATTATTTACATTACATTTACATTTATGCATTTAGCAGATGCTTTTATCCAAAGCGACTTACATTTTGTCAACTATCAATTGTTCAGGGCCAGTCTCCCCTAGAGCTACTTAGGGTTAAGTGCCTTGCTCAAGGGCACAACAATGGCAGCTGGGATTTGAACACACTTTTCAGGCTACTTGCCTGAGGAAGCCAACTTTTCTTTGTAGGATTTCAGACAAACAGCTCCTTTGGTCTGTGTGTGTGTGTGTGTTTGTGACACCCAGGGTTATAATTTCAGTTGCACTTGGCTCTCTAGAGCCTTGTGATAACAGAGTGGATGAAGTGGGTGTTTGGAGGTATGGCCGTTGCACTGATGTACCAGTAGGGGGTGATGATGGTGCAGGATTGTCTGGCATGATGAAGTGTTGCTGCTGGTACTAAGAGAGAATGGCTTCGCAATAGGAAGGTGCAGCCTCCTGGTGGACAAAATCTGCCGCTGCAGGCTGAAAGGCCTAGGTAAACGCAAACCCAACACAAACATCATGAGTTAGGGTATTGTGGATCTTAAGGTGACAGAAGGCAAGTCATGCCACCATCTTCTTATTCTGAATAACCAGAGCAACAGATACCCTCTCCACCTTCAAGAAATTCTTGAAGACCCAGCTCTTCCAAGAATTTCTCCTGGCTAAAAATTTCTGAATACCAGGAATGCACTTACAATGAACCTCCCACTCTCTGTCTACACTGCACTTTTATTACACTCCTGCACTTTCATCTCAAAATACTGCCATGTTAGCAATATACACTCTTAGTTTTAAATTGTGCTGTAGCTTGAATGTTTATCTTCTTTTTAAGTCGCTTTGGATAAAAGTGTCTGATAAATGCATAAATGTCATTTATTCTCTGGTGCTGCACTGTATGGGCAGAGAGAAAATGTACTTTCTGTCCTGATCCAAGCCAGACACTGGGGATGAGAAAGCAGAGTGCCCATTTTCAACAAGGGCTGCTAGCTACATGCTATTCCCCACTTAGAAAAGCCTGCATCTCCAACAAGGGGTAGGCCTACTAACCACATGCTAACCCCCATTAAGGAAAGCCCATAGGGAAGGAAAGCCCATGGGGAGGGAAAGTAATGTCATCGCCCCCTGCTGGCAGTTTCCAACCTCTCTGGTGAAATGAATGTCTTTTCAAAAAATTATAGACACTCTGAAGTGAAGACAGCGGCTTCCATATGATATTTATGTCTGGCAGCAATACTGATTAGGGTTTTCATACTTCATTTTTCTCCCCAGTGTTAACTGTTGTGTAGGGAACTGTGTGTTTCTGAAGGCCAAGAAGTTACACTTTGGAATGACTTTATTATTGTATGTTTGTGATCTAAGTTTGTTCTACAGAATAAAACATCAGAATGAGTGCTCATCCAAGACTGGTGATTCCATACTTTTTGCCAGGGGTTGTATTATCCTTGACATTGGAAGTTGAAATATCATGGCTGCTATTTGTAGAAGTTCTGCTGTATCATACATCTGCCCCTACTGCACGCTGAAACTCCAGTATGGGGGCAGGTGAAAGCATTGTTTATTTATTTACATTTATGCATTTAGCAGACAACTCATCAACTATCAAGTGTTCAGGGCCAGTCTCCCCTAGAGCAACTTAGGGTTAAGTGCCTTGCTCAAGGGCACAACAGTGGCAGCTGGGATTCGAACCCACAACTTTTCAGGTTCCTTAACCACTACGCTACCACCGCCATTGTATGTTTCAGAGAGGGCCACCACCATATCTCAGCCATCCAACATGTCCATGGAGAGGCGGTAGGAGCAAGAACTGTACGGTATTGTTGCTGGTGGCTCATGCCACTCACCTACTGTGCACTGTACCACGACACTCACCTACTGTCCAACACCACTGTCCTGTTTCACTTGCCAATTGTTAAAAGCCTAACCCTAAACCTAACCCATGGGACAGTGGCAAATGACAAGGGACAGTAGGCACATCACACGGGACAGTGGGTGAGAACCACAAGTATGAGTGGCACAGGACACTGAATGGCAGAGTAAGCCAGTGGCGCTGGGCAGTGCACAGGTCAGTGCACAGTGAGTGGCACAAGCCACCTACAACAGTACAGTAAGTAGGTCACATGATACAGTGGGTGAGTGCTATGTGAGATAAGTCGTGCACGACCATGCATGAGGCAGTAGGCCAGTGGCGTGAGACAGTGTACAGGACAGCAAGCCAGAGGTGTGGGACAGTGTACAGGACAGCAAGCCAGAGGTGTGGGACAGTGTACAGGACAGCAAGCCAGAGGTGTGGGACAGTGTACAGGACAGCAAGTCAGAGGTGTGGGACAGTGTACAGGACAGCAAGCCAGAGGTGTGGGACAGTGTACAGGACAGCAAGCCAGAGGTGTGGGACAGTGTACAGGACAGCAAGCCAGAGGTGTGGGACAGTGTACAGGACAGCAAGCCAGAGGTGTGGGACAGTGTACAGGACAGCAAGCCAGAGGTGTGGGACAGTGTACAGGACAGCAAGCCAGAGGTGTGGGACAGTGTACAGGACAGCAAGCCAGAGGTGTGGGACAGTGTACAGGACAGCAAGCCAGAGGTGTGGGACAGTGTACAGGACAGCAAGCCAGTGGCGTGAGACAGTGTACAGGACAGCAAGCCAGAGGTGTGGGACAGTGTACAGGACAGCAAGCCAGAGGTGTGGGACAGTGTACAGGACAGCAAGCCAGAGGTGTGGGACAGTGTACAGGACAGCAAGCCAGTGGCGTGAGACAGTGTACAGGACAGCAAGCCAGAGGTGTGGGACAGTGTACAGGACAGCAAGCCAGAGGTGTGGGACAGTGTACAGGACACCAAGCCAGAGGTGTGGGACAGTGTACAGGACAGCAAGCCAGAGGGGTGGGACAGTGTACAGGACAGTAGGCAGGTGGCACAAGACAACTGATGAGTGGTGCAGGACAGATCACGGGACAGTGGGTCAGTAACGCGAACCACCAGCAACGTGTTAGATTTTGGGGTTTTTTTCCCAGTTCAACTTTTCACCAGAAAAGTTTCTTCCCAGCAGAATAGAAGACTGGATGGCTCAGTTGCGTTGGATCAGGATCAATGATTTATTACAGAATCTGTTTTATCATAGCCTACTTGTATGGTTGAGCAGATATGTATGATCTGTTTTAACATAGCCTACTTGTATGGTTGAGCAGATATGTATGATCTGTTTTAACATAGCCTACTTGTATGGTTGAGCAGATATGTATAATATGTTTCAACATAGCCTACTTGTATGGTTGAGCACATATGTATGATCTGTTTTAACATAGCCTACTTGTATGGTTGAGCAGATATGTATAATATGTTTCAACATAGCCTACTTGTATGGTTGAGCACATATGTATGATCTGTTTTAACATAGCCTACTTGTATGGTTGAGCAGATATATATAATATGTTTTAACATAGCCTACTTGTATGGTTGAGCAGATATGTATAATATGTTTTAACATAGCCTACTTGTATGGTTGAGCAGATATGTATAATATGTTTTAACATAGCCTACTTGTATGGTTGAGCAGATATGTATGATCTGTTTTAACATAGCCTACTTGTATGGTTGAGCAGATATGTATGATCTGTTTTAACATAGCCTACTTGTATGGTTGAGCAGATATGTATGATCTGTTTTAACATAGCCTACTTGTATGGTTGAGCAGATATGTATGATCTGTTTTAACATAGCCTACTTGTATGGTTGAGCAGATATGTATGATCTGTTTTCTGTTTTAACATAGCCTACTTGTATGGTTGAGCAGATATGTATGATCTGTTTTAACATAGCCTACTTGTATGAGCAGGTTGAGCAGATATGTATAATATGTTTTTTAACATAGCCTACCTACTTGTATGGTTGAGTAGATATGTATGATCTGTTTTAACAACATAGCCTACTTTTCTGGTTGATCTTATATGTATGATCTGTTTTAACATAGCCTACTTGTATGGTTGAGCAGATATGTATGATCTGTTTTAACATAGCCTACTTGTATGGTTGAGCAGATATGTATGATCTGTTTTAACATAGCCTACTTGTATGGTTGAGCAGATATGTATAATATGTTTTAACATAGCCTACTTGTATGGTTGAGTAGATATGTATGATCTGTTTTAACATAGCCTACTTGTATGGTTGAGCAGATATGTATGATCTGTTTTAACATAGCCTACTTGTATGGTTGAGCAGATATGTATGATCTGTTTTAACATAGCCTACTTGTATGGGTTGAGCATTCTTATTCCGCCGGTTGGTGAAGCACAAGCATAGAGGTATCTCCTTTAGTAGGGAAACTCAGTAGAGAAGAGACTATTGGCTCTCATCCTGTTAACTTCCTGCTTTGAGTCTCAATCACTTGCAGTCACAGCAGCAAATGTATACAAAAACTATTCTGGGGTGAGAAAGAGAGAGAGAGAGCATATTAAGTACTGCCTCTACTGATGATGATAATGCATTATCAGTATCATACTAATAAATACACCTTATACAAGCAACTTATAAAATACTGCTTTTGTTTAGAGCTTATACGAATTGAAAAGCTGACCAAGTCAAAATATAATACACCATTCCCATGTATAAATATGTAGGCCTACTGATTTGGAGGGAGCTGCAGGTGGGTTAAATACTTACATTGCTTGAGGCAGAGGTACAGGCAGGGGACGGCTTGGCCAACTGATGTGAACTCCTTCAACAATGCTTACTGGACCTAGACAAATTTAAGAGGTAAGAGTAAATGCTGTGTGTGTGTGTGTCTGTGTGTGTTCGGGGGATTGGGGTATGTGTCCCAGAGTACTTATCTAACCATCTGCATAACTACGCTTTTATACAGTGACTTACAGAGACAGGACCCGCACAATTAAGACCTTACTAAAAGCACAACTGGCTGACCGAAAGTGATCTCAGCACCAGACTTTATGACCGTTAAGGTGGTTCATAGGCCTACAAGACAGTCTGCAGAAGGTAACTAGCTGATTGCACACTGTTTGTGTGCAACTGTTGCAAACTGTCTGGCAAGGAAGTGGATTTTTCTTTTTTTTTTGAATGAGTACCCTACATTCTAGCTTCCCAGGTATATTTCCATTCTCAGACTGCAAGTGATGGACACATGACACACAAGTAGTCATATGCATCCTTGATCTCTTATTTATTTATGTATTTATTAATTTATTTCAGTCAGTTTATTCCTGTTGCTTGTTTCTTTATTTCATTCATATTCAGCAGAATGAAATATCATGGCTCCTCAAAAGCATAATGCACAAAAAAATATTTCAAAGTAAACCATTCGCAAGTTTGATGAACATTTTTGTGCGTCACGTCGTGCTCAGCAGTTGTGGGCTAACACCCATTTTCGGGGTAAACCGGGAGGATTAATTACCTTGAATGAAACTTCACTGGTCCTCCAGCAGCGTGTAGGCTATCTGAAGTTACCCACATGGCTGCTGCAGCTAACTTGGTTGCTAATGTAGGCCTACATATTCTGTGCACCGACCAGTTATGTGAAAGCAAGTCTTTAAAACCGTTATGTTTATCTAATTGTTTAAAGCCCTGTGAATTTAAGTTGTTCAGTGTAACTGCTACCCCCTCATCCCCAGGGATGTATTTGAAAAAAAAAGGGAAAAAAAAAAGAAACAGAGAAGTGGGTAAGCTATAGTCTTTGATATTCATTAATTAAATTAGTAAATAATAATAATAATAAAATAAATATACTAAATAAATATACTAAATAAGCTATGGTTGAACACAGAGAAATATTCGCAAATTTAGGATGAGGTGGCGCATATGGTCTGCGGTTGCTGTTAAAGGCCACAGCCAGCACCTCCGGTGTGCGGACCTTGCTTAGGAACTTGCTCTCTGGATTCTCTGTGATTAGAAGCCAGCATCACCCACAATATATTGTGAATGTAATGACTTGTAATAGTTATGGGAAAAGGAAGCTGTGACAGTCAATGTTGGGTCTAAAATGGTAACTTTGAATTACGTTCTCCTCTCTCTGTCGAGTCAGTGGCACGATAACATGAACCATAACGTTGGGAAATTAACCTAAAGATTTAAAGTTTGGCAGTAGGAGGGTGCTGTGTCAATGCCTCAGAAATTATTTTTTAATCAAAACTGATAAACGTGGTGAGCGTGATCCATATTCTGTGTGACCTGTTGCGTTTTGCTGGGTGGTTAAGACATACCATAACTGCTGATAATGATGCACAGTATACATAAAGCCCAACTTGCCGTTACGATATTGACATCAATCAATAATCAAACATCTACATATGTACCTGCATAAAAACCCTAGGCTTTAGGTGGTTAGAGGTGGGTACTGCAGATGCGTAAACGCTATGTCCGAAATTTAGGAGCCATTTATGCACACCACACCCCTGTTCATCCGCATTCAAGTCAACGGAGTGTTTTTAATATCCCTGAAAAGGTGCCAAAATCACGTTGTAATGGCAAAGTTCCTGTCATGGTTAATGTTACTCCCCCCCACAGGATTCCGTACCCTCGTCGTCGGAGTGTCAGATGGGTAAGGTAAGATAACATGGAATGTTAAAACGTAAGCCCTGTGGGAACAGTTAATTGATCTCTCTTGAAACGGTCTCGTAATGGAATGTTCTGGTGACACCCCAACAGTGCGTGGTTTGTAAGACTCTTCTATGCTCTGGTCAAGTGATGAAGCCAAATAGGCAAATCCATCCATTATTGCCAGTGGAATTACTGTCTCATCTGTGATGATTCAATGAAGATCCAAGTGTTTGTGGTTGTATCCCACAGATGAATAAAAGACGCATTTCTCCTTTCATAAAGGCATAGATGCAATCATAACAATGTCTGCTGTTTTAATGTAAAAGGAAAGTTGACTGGTATTTAGCAGATGCCTTTATCCAAAGAACACTGTCGCGCAGCCTGGGGGTTCGGGAATCACACTTAGGTCACCCTATTGCCAGTTCAGCAATGTAACCACTGCTCCAATAATCTCCCCATCAACATCCTTGTTGTGGTTAGGATCCTGTATGTCAGTTGCTTATTGGATAAGAAAAACAGCAGCCTCTAGTGTTTGGTGAGCAGAGTCTTGTGCTAGCCATGCTTGGCAAGGCTATAGTCTGGTCACCTCGATGGGATGGATGAGTCTGAGTACTTGGGTGGAGGGCAGCCCTACTGATGCGGTAGAGGGGTATGAGGGTGGGGTTGGAGGTGGATGACTGGGCACCTCTGGGTGCTGCTGATGCAGTGGGTGGTGCCAGGAGAAACAGATCTCTGAGTAGGAGGGGGGTGGTGTTTCATCCTGGAAATCTGCTTCAGCTGGTAGGCAGTCCTGCATCAACACAACAATGCAACAACACAACATCTCACACACACACATTTGAGATATATTAGGCTACATGTGGGTCTATTGCATACCAGCATCATTCGCGTAAATCAGTTTTAATGTCAATTGCTGATAAGCTGATAAAGAGATGTGATTGGTTCCTGGATTTTTGTCAAATTTGTAATGAGCTGCAATGGCCTCCTGGCCAGTCAGCCTTGCTGGGCAAATTTAAATTTGCTGGTGATGCTTCTGTGTTTTACCCAGGCTAATAGCTCACCTTTGGATAGGGTGGAGGCAGGTCCAGTTGGAGTGAGCTGTAAGATGGGGGAGCAAGGTCCTCATTCTCGTCTGCCTCAGACGTGTGGGGCCCATCAGACTCTGGGGCCTCCCAGTTCTCCAGGGGTCGCCATGACAGCAGACGGACCCCACCACACTCATCATCCCCAGCCTGGGCCCGTGCTAGCTCAGGGCCGGGCTTGGACACGCAGCGCTGGTACAGGAAATGGGCCAGTCGGACAACTACCACAAATACAGAGAACCCTATAACAAGCCTAGAGAACAACAGACAAGAAAAGAGAGAGAGAAAGACACAGAAGGTTGTGGTTATGAGAGAGAGAGAGAGAGAGAGAGAACAAGTGTGTCCAGGTAACTATCCCCAGGAAGTCTAAGTTTTGGCAGGTAAATATGTCAATTTTTGCAGTTTGAAAGGGAAACCGCATGGCAAAGGATGGTTTTTAAACTTTTAACCTAGTATTGATATATCATGCTCATGATATTATGCAGAGGCCAGTGTAGTTTATTTTGTCTTTGTGTGTGTGTGCGTGTCCACTTGCGTAACAAGTCCAGTTTTCTCCAGACCTTCAGACCATAATTCAATCCTCCTACGTGATTGTCTAAGGATCAGGTGCAGATTTTGGAGTTTAATTTCACTGTGTTGCATGCAATATTACAATGAACCTTTTTGGTGAAATAGTACACAATGAAACTCAAAGTGCTTTCGCCATTTTGTCTATAGTTCAATTTGCACATGGCGGTGATGATGGTAATGGCAGTTACAATAATGATTCTTCATCAGAACTTCCATGATCATGAAGATAGAATAAAATGAATGACCTCACTCTCCACATGGCACCTTTATGTACTATTAACTGAATAACTGTTTGTTTTCAGAAATACATATTCAGTGCATTTGTATTAAGAAATACATAGATAAAGTGAGTTACTCCATACAAAGTTTTGTTGTAACAGTGGGTAAGTAAAAAAAAGTCTTTAATTTTGGTGACTACCCAACAATGTTCATTTCTTTTCAGCGTATGTCACACTAGTCTACTGTTGAATACTTTTACATACTCCACTAAGCAAGTAGTGCTACTTTCACTCAGTTAAAAAAACACTTCATAAACTAGTGATCCAGGCATGGACATGAGCCTGTTCAGCGCGCGCGCGCGCGCGCACACACACACACACACAAATACGTGCCTATCCATTACTTTGACGCCAGCGATTAGCGCCAACAGCTCAACAGCTCAACAGCTCATGTAACATGGTATTTGGTGTAGGCAACTGGCAGCATCACGTCCCGGATATGACATAGGCTTACTGACTACATTAATGACTGACTATTAATTTGCCAAAACTTTGTCATCTCTGACAGTAGCCTACCATAACACGACTATGTGTGTACCAGTGGGAAGGCAGCTTAGTTATAATATGTTCATGAACCAGACATGGAATTCTGCTGTAGGCTATCACCACTTGGGGGCTATTTATGCAAAAACAAACTGTCATGAGATGGAAAGAGATGCCTACATACCACTCCTCAGTTTCCAGCATGACCTTCAATTTCTGGAAATGTTTATTAGGACGTGGCCAGTTGCCTGCGAAGAAATAACATATGTATGTGCGTACGCTATATTCTTCGAGTCATGCGCGCAGACATCATCAAATATTGTTCCTTTAACCCTTTAACTGGCCAATCCTAGTTACAAATAGGCCTACAGAACAGACATGAAAAATCTATGAAAGCGTCTGCAACGATACCCAATTAGCTGGCGTCTCTGCTGTACCTTGACTCCCGAAAGAAGACTATAGAACTTCCGCGTCGACCTTTCTTACGGTAAGTGGCATTCTTGCTAATGCCCGTTATGAATTTAGTTGGACTTTGTACTGCACACCTGCACTAAAACTTCACGTCACATTGAGGGCGCACGGCTTCTCGGCACCAAGGACTGAAACCAGTGGCAAACTCTAAGACCAGTATTTTAAGGACGTGCGTGTGTTTGTATGCGCGAGCACACGCACCACGTGCTAAATGTGTAGCAAGGATCTGCTCATGTGACCTGACTGCTCTTGTTATTGCCATTGAAAAATGTATAAAGAGACGTTCAAAATGCTTACAATGACACTGACTGAGGACTTGGGGCTCCTCAAGAAACACTGACGTCAGTCAAGTAGGTGTTGTGGACAAGTAGAGCAGTGGATTAGTCAATATTATAACGATTTACAAACTGTGTCTTTAATGACAGTGGAGATTAAGATGATGTATTATGACTAATAAAAGTATAATGAACATCAAAAGGAAGAGGCCATATAATCAACAAGTGTTTCATTTTATTGAGAATTGAGGTAACATTTATAAACCAAAGCTAAGACACAAAAGAAAACCATATACATGTGGTGGGACACAGCAAGCTTGTAAAGATGTGGCGCAAGAGACATTTACTTCCACAGCTTCTTAATGGACATGTTCTTCTCACTGTCCTTCTGCATAACCTGTGATCACACACGTAAAAAAAATAATTAAAATGAAATCATCTAAATATTTATTCATCTTTTAATTCTCTTCTCAAATTGTATTTAGTTAATGTGTTTAATCCTGAACTTTGAAAGGCCTGAAAAACAGCATCTCAGCTAGTCTGGTTCTCACATATAGATCAGTATTTTTAAGAACCAGACTACACCTCAGCATAATAACCAGACAAACTCCTAGGAGTCACATGGAGAAGGCATAGACGGTATGAAAGGCATAAGAGGGGGAGAAAGAGAGAGAATCTTGACCCACCTTGGCAACGGCCATTTCAAAGTCCTCCTGGGTGACGTGGACCCTCCTCTCCCTAAGTGCATACATGCCTGCCTCTGTGCACACCCCCTATGGACACAGGCCACAGAGGACATCAGCATCTCACTCACAGACACAGACACACACACATACTCACAGACACACATCACGCCAGCTACACCAGTGCTCCAAGGGGCTCATAAGACACTTAGGATGGCAATTACTCTGCCGCCCTCTCTACAGCTCAGCCCAGTAACCTGAATCTATAATGATGCAGGCCTAATTACAAAGAAAGTCACATGCACCTCCAAAACCTACGTCAATAGTATCACTGCATGATTATGGCCAATGCTAAGATGCACTTGTTTATGACAACAGAGCAGGGGTTCTCAAACTTTACTGGGTCGGGTACCCCTCATGGAGCAGAAACTTTTACAAGGACCCCTCATTATCACATCACAAATGAAATCATACAGGTAACACCACCAGGCAACACGCTGCAAATCCCTGTGGGTCTCCAGACCCCAGTGTGAGATCCAATGCAAAAGAGGGCTTACTGGAAAGGTTTGCTTGACATGTGCACTTACTGGTACCACTGGTAACAACACCCTATTAATATAATATTGTCAATGAATACCTTATTTTTTAACACTCAAATATATTAATGATCTGTTCCAAGAAGTTGGGCGACTCGGTAGCCCATACCCAAAGCCCACTACACCCCTGTGTTATGTGTAGTTCTACTGGAATAGTTTCTGTTTTGATCTGTTCTAACAAGTGGGGGGGAGGCGGTACCCCTGCGTCCAACGGCCACATCCCTGCAGATGACAGATGACCTCACCTTGACCTCTGCCCCGGAGGCGCCAGGCATGAGCTCGGCGATCTTGCGCAGGTTGATGCCGCGGGTCAGGTTCATCTTCCGCGAGTGGATCTTCAGGATGTCCAGACGAGCCTGAGGAGTTGAGGGGACACACAAAACAGATGGGGCAGGGAGAGATTTATTTACCAACAAACAAACAAACAAATACAATACGTTGAAGATAATCAACAACAAAACAGGAAAACAAAATGCAAATGCAGTGTAGAGAAAGAGCCGTAAATAGACTCCAAACTGACTGATATTTAGCAGACACTTCACACCATGAAGTGTGACGACAAAACATAGACTTGGAGTCAAATCCAGGTCGATCTCTTTGCACTGTGCCCAGTATACACTTGCACACTTCAATCCATATTTTTATTCATGTCAGTCATTGCATTGTGTTCAAACAGTGGTGAATACACAGATAAATTAATGCAGGTAAATTAGGAGAATAATGATGATGATCAGATGTCAGACCTCTTCGTTGGGAGGAGGGAATTCAATCTTCCTGTCGATACGGCCAGGCCGCAGTAATGCAGAGTCCAGGATATCAATGCGGTTAGTTGCCATAATGACCTGAGCAACGGGGGCACAAAGCAAGTCGGTCAGCAGGGCTGTAGTCTACCTGATGCAGGTATACAGCAGATAACCACTTAAAAGGTTCTTGGGGTGGCGTATATTCAGTAAAACATAGGCTACAATACTGACAACACTGTACAAGACAGTATAGCTTCTACAGTCACAGACAGTATACCCACTATAGCAGTATACCTACTACAGCAAACTAGACTCCAGCTCTGTCCGTCAGTGTGTACTCCACATGTTTCTGGTGAAACATGTCTGCGTGTCTGTGTGTCTTAGGTTTGCAGAGGTACCAGTGCCACGGTATAACGTAAATTAAAAATGGATTGTCATTAGCCAGGGCTCAAACAACTAGAATCATTTAAGTTTGTGTGAGTGTGAAACTGACAATGCCTGTGTGTGTGTGTGTTGTCTCTACCTTGATGTTCTTGGTTGCCTCAAAGCCGTCCAGCTGGTTGAGAAGCTCCAGCATGGTCCTCTGCACCTCGCTGTCCCCACCGGAACCCCCCTCCAGACGCGACGAGCCGATTGAGTCGATCTCATCCATGAAGATGATGGAGGGAGCATGCTCTCGGGCCATCACAAAGAGCTCACGCACCATACGTGCCCCTACACACACACACACACACAAACACACACAGAGCACAATTAACATCGTCAATAACAGCAGAGCACACTGTAAATGCTCCTCTTAAGTGTGTTAGCAGAACAATATGATGGTCACATATGTAACTGCAGTTCTATGTATCCCAGATGATTTTAGTACAGCCTCTGGAGGCCAATAGAAACAAATTGGAGTTTAGATAGAGAGTAGTGTTCTGAGTGGGCAAGAGAGAAGCTGCATCTTTAGTGGGTGTGATGGTGTCAGCTTTGCCTGTTATGTGAAGAAGACACCAAATGTTTCCTTTAGATCGGGCAACTTCCAGTGATACACAAGGTAGTACAGTACAGCAGAGAGCACAGTTAAGCACAGAATGCAGGAAAAAAGATAATATCCACCCACAGTTTAAGGTCCCATGGTGTGATTTTCATCATTCACATAAGGTTGGGTATAATAAATGTCATCCTGTGAAAGCTTCAGACGTGTGCAGATATATTTCCTTTGTCTACATTCATCTATCTTGTTTTTAGATGTGTGCGCACACACTGTGTATTAAGGCACACAGAGTGAGCATGCAGCATGCAGGAGCCCTTACCTTCCCCGATGAACTTCTGCACCAGCTCAGAGCCAGACACCCTGATGAAGGTGCAGTCCGTGTGGTGAGCCACGGCTCTGGCCAGCAGTGTCTTCCCTGTGCCGGGGGGCCCATACAGCAGCACACCCTATGGGAGACAACCAACGTTACACACTCATACACACACCGTAACGTTACACACTCATACACACACCGTAACGTTACACACTCATACACACACCTTAAGGTTACACTCATACACACACCATTTCCCGCAGGGATATATAGACAGTTTTAACGCTAAAAACAAAAACAATGCGTAAATGTTCCATTTCATTCCCTAACAACTACATTAAGATCACACATGGAAAGTTAAAACAGCTGAGACACTAAATTAAACTCTCTTGAAACGGCCAATAGCATCACATCCTCAATCCATCAAAGTCTCATCCGTTCAACATGTCAAACACAGTTCAACATATTTTATGAAGATTTGTCTTGCTCAACAAATATAGATAAAACAGGTAAAAGGGTTTCACAATATTGTCGTTTATGTCTAGTGTAGAAAGGGGTGTTTTTTTCCTTTAGGCAAACGGCCCTTCAGGGAAGCTTGTAAATCGGATAAAATCTGCTTGCCTGTTTTTTGGCCAGGAGTGCATAATCCACTCCTAATACAACACACCCCAAGGGTTACAATCAGAAGTCTTCAGATAAACATGAGAGTCAGGAAACTCAACTACCACAAAACAACAAAGACAACATCAGAGACACAACAAAGAAATGAACAGCTGAAATCAACTCACTTACTCTAAAATACAAATTCATCTGAACTAAACAGATGAAATCAATTCACTTACTCTAAAATACCGATTCATCTGAACTAAACTGCACACAAGGACACACACAGGATCCCACCTTGCATATGACAGGTGTGTGTGTGTGTATGCGCTCTAAAAGCCCACCTTTGGCTGTGCGATGCCTAGTGCCTCAAATAGCTCTGGGTGTTTCACAGGCAGCTCAATGACTTCCTTGATCTCCTTGATCTGCTTGTCCAGACCGCCAATCATCTCATAGGTGGAGTCCGGAACCTTCTCCACCATCATCAGGGACACTAGCGGGTCCACCTTGTTGGGCAAGATCTTGTGGAGGGTGTAACTGTCGTTCCGGAGGGCCACGCGGCAGTTGGGAGTCACCTGCTCAGCGCACACACGCACATGCACACACACACACAACCACACAACAGACACTTGGGATCAGACACCTGTGCACTTAGGTGGGCTTTAGGTATATTAAACAACAAAAGATGCTTCAGGGCAAAACATATGGCAAAATGTTTCGACCCACCAGTGTCTTCTTCAGGCAGAAAAAAAAACCTTGAGCCATGTTTTTCACCTATAAAAAAATCTTCTTTTTGGGGAGAACCCAGTGTGTGGACACTTTATTTTTTGTACACACAAGGGGACATAATGACCTCTGACCAATAACTGCTAACTGAGTGATGCAACAATTTCTCTATGTTTTTTGGATGACTATATGAATCAGCAGCTGCCCCTATGGATTTAAGTGAAGGAACACACCCATAGAACCATACTAATGACAATACTCAGTACCCACATCATTAATGACAATACTTAGTACTCACATCATTGATGTCAATGTTCTTGTCTACATCCACCACAAACTTTCCCTCGGGGTGAACCTGCGTCACACAAAACAGAAACACACTACTGACTTAATGACAGTTATAACAGTGTTCTTGCATAAATAATATTTGTTGATGTCCCAAAAACTCAAAAATAAGTAACTATATCGGTATTGTTTTCTTCTTTTAAAACAGCATTTCTCTAATAAAAATGGTAATAGAAAAAAATATATATACACACACACATCATAATAAATAGGCCAGTTAGCTCTGGCCATGCTGAATATGAATTTGAATGTTGACATTAAAAATATTGAGATGCACTACCTGCACTATGAACCAGCCTCCCCCTCCCCACCACCAAAAAAGGGAGAGAAAAGCTCACCTTCACCAGGACCTTTTTCTTGTCCATGGCCCTGACCACCTCTCCAACATAGGAGCCCTGCTCCTGCAGCAGCTGCAGCTCCTCTCTAAGAAGACGCACTGATGGGTGAAGAGGAGACGGATGTTAAAACACACACGCACTCACTCACTCACTCACTCTCACACACACACACACACGCGCTCTCTCCCTAACTCAACTAAACTCCTTATAGATCAGGGGTACTCAAATATAAGCAGGGCGGTTCCACGCGCTAAAGTTTCTCTGATTCGAGGGTCCGGACAAGCACAGGTCAATTGTTCAAATTACACAACAAACAGAATTAGATACATTTTTTGTGGTTCATCAGTTTTTTGCTGAATCTTGCAAAATCTACACCTAAGTTATGGGCTGCTGACTCACAGATACACAAACCATGCCCAGCTCTCATGCACACATGGTATTGTCAGTGTTGGAGACAGACACCATTTCAGGACAAATTCTGATGCGGTTCGGATGAAACCGCAGTTGGGTCTGTATCCGGACCGGGGTCCGCCTATTGAGTACCCCGGCTATAAATATTAGATCTTGTTTTGATCTAGATCGTGTTCGTAGCTTGTTTTAAATATAAAATAAAAACACAATTACTTTCTGTTGGTTTTGATTAATTGTTTGACCTTTCTCTTTGCAACAACACTTCTGGTTCTATGGCTATGAGCTACTTTGTTTTGTTCTTGTGGTGTTAAATGATTGCAATGTATGATGATGTGATATATAAATGAACTTGAACTTAAACTCCCACTCCCACACAAGAAATACAAACACACTCCATCACTATCACTGCACTCTAAAACAACAGATGTCACGACAAATTAAGACACACAATTGCTACACACTTCCAGGCCTTCCACTGTTCTTCTACCCAAACACTAACATTACAGTTGAGTCAATGCACAGCCGGGACCCATGCTAAACTACCTAGCATATCCTTAGCACAGTTCACATTACACTGGATTAGTATAACCTTTACCAGTGCTAAATTTACCTTCATATGACAAGGAGATAACAATTAAGGGTACTTCGGCCATAAAACTGCTCGTTAGAAACTTATTTCAAACAACTCTCCCTTTCTTCCCCTCTCTCACCTTTGGCATTGAGCTCATTTCTCTGTGCCTGCAGACGTCTGAGATTTTGACTTTTCTCATTCACCGTCAGCTGTTGGAAAACATAAACAAAACACATTTCAGTGGTACTCAATAATATGATAGTAAAAATATGATGCATAATTTGTTTTGTTCAACCTCACCTGTAACTCCTCTATTTTGGACAGATAGTATTGGCGGAGACCGGAGCCTCCTTTGATATCTTCTACATCCATCTATGAAAGATGGTAGACACATTAACATCAGCATCATTTAATAGAGAGCTATCGACGGAGATTTCTATGGTTAACCTCCCCAGAGTACACCTCACCTCTTACTTGAGCCACAGATAGTTTAGAACATCAATCGTGTCTGATTAAGCAATTTAAATGTTACTCACGATAAGTTTACCGTTACTGTACTGTAAAGTCTTTGAGCTAACATAACATTTCAGACAGGATCACACCCAAGGACTGTCATTCGTTCAGTAAGTTAAATGAAATCAGCTACAAGGACTTACACTAAATGCATATTCAACGTATGACTGTAACAAAAGCGACTCTTTGGTTTACTGTTAACGTTACACAAAACGGAAGAAGACAGAAGACGTTTCAAAATGTTATTAGCTCTGATAACGACATTAGCTCTACTAAAAACTAAGGAAGTCGGGAAATTATGTAGTCTCAAGTGTCAATGATGGCAGCAAATTAGCGGAGAGACAGACATAGACCACACATCAGTACAGTGATTTGACAGAAATTGTTATTAGGTTAAATAACGATAGCTTGTTAGCTCACTAGCCCATTCTAACAGCCGTAGAGCTAAAGTTAGCTACTCTGTTGGGTGACTAGCTACAATGAGACAGCAAACCGGGAAGATGCAGGTCTTCACAAACAAAATATTCTCTTCTTCATCTGATTCACTCCAATACGTGTATTTTTATATTTAAGAGCAAATGTCCAGTAGGACAACTGACGGCAATACAAACTTTGACGGAGAGCATAAAATTAATAAAGAATAACATAAAAAACTGCTTACATGGTCCATTCCGTCCAGCGCCATTTTGAAACTACACACTTCCGTTGACATGACGTTTTTTCCGGCGTTTCTTCGCGAGATTTTTACAGAAACACACAATGAAAAGGTTGCTCGTTTGCGCCCCCATGTGCACGCGAGAACACCTAGCCGTACTGAGGTCAAAGTCCTATATAATTGTCTCTGTTGAGGTCTTGAACTATAGAAAATTATCAGTCTTGTGCCAGATGTCCTCATCACAGATGAAAAAGGTTTAGTCGTACTTCTAACATAGTTTTTTACTAATCTGAAATGTTGCCATTATCCCTAACGATAAGCAGATTTATTGACAGACTCGTGGAGGGCAAGTCAGAGAATTACATACAAAGGGAATACAGGTTGGACAAGATTATCCAGCCAAATAATGCGGTCTTCCACATGCTCCCCATCTACCAACTGGGCTGAACATGATACAGGGCTTGAAAATGGAGTGTTGTGTTTTAGGAGCCTTCAAAAACTCAACAAAGCCCATTTCAGAGAAATGCATAATACATTATCATACTTCAGAGAAACACCTGCAGAAAGGTCCAAGCATTGAAAGACCAAACTGATACATTTGGATGATTTTATAGTCAAGTTTTAATTTAAAAAATATACCAAAGGACATTCAATATAAAGGTACAAAAGATAAAAGCTTCTGCATGGAAAAACAAAACAAACACAAATATGTCTAACATTTTACAAAAGCTTCAACCAATATATTTTATTAGCTCAGAAATCAAAGGCTAATAATACTAAGACATAGTGGTTGGCAAATTCAAAAGGATGGAATCCACAATTCCTGAATATTTATTCTTTTAAAAGGGAAAAAAACTCTGGGTTTTAGCTGCATGTAAGCTGCAAAGACTATCCAACCCTCATTCGGAAGTAAACCTGAAACCAAACATACTCAGCCAAGCTGGCACATACAAACCTGGAATGTCTTTACCTTGATTTTTTTATTGAACAAAACCTTCTCCTAAAGTAAAAAATATAGATCAACACACAAAAACAGCTTCAACAACACAATATCACAGTGTGATAAGTCTGATCACTCAAGTCGTAAGATATGAAAGCGGAAGACTTCTGTGCAGACATTAGAGCAACAGAATCACACTGACTATTGTGAAATAACAGTTCAATGGCTTATTTTAGCGGTGGGGGTCCTTCAAGATTGGACTCCCAAAAATTCAAACCATGGCAGCCAGGTCTAAAAGCACAGGACAAAAACACTCAACAGTCTGTAAACATCAAGAGAAACCAAAAACTAATGGCGAATCTGAATGGAAAACTAAGACTATTGGACAAACCCAGAGGAGGCGGAACAGTATGGCTCGAGAAACTGGCTCTTATCACACCAGCATGTTTACCTGAGCATATGTTCTGACATCCGATCCGGAGAGCTCCGCTTTCAAGACTACTATTCCTCCCACTACTACAGGAAGGTCATATGAACTAAAACACAAAAACTGCTCCATTATTGGCACCTTTTCAGAAAGGTATAATGTTAAAACACCTTTTTGAGCAAAAGGTCATTTTCAGCATGTAAATAATAAAAAAAGGTTCACAATGCAATACTTGGAAGAGGCTGCTTACTGGATAAAAAGCACAATGTGACACACTTGCAGAGAATACAAGATGGATAACCTAAAAACCTTTGGTCCATTAGTATGGAATGAAGTGATAATTCACAGATGATATCAATAACAAGAGTTTCAAACCCCCACATTCAAAGAGTCACATCAAAACACCAACAAAACAAAATGTAAATGTCTTCTGATAACAAAACAGACATAGAACACTGAAAGATGGCGTCTCTAACTGAGACAAGGCTATTTCTAAAATGGCACACTGGTGTACTGCTACTGCAGGAAAGCACAGAGCCCAGGATGCATCACTGCTAAGGCATTTGTATATGATGAGACTGACTGAATACTAATGTCCTCACTAAGGCCATAGCCCTGAAACCTCAAAGACTTAACTAGTATGAATCTGCCTCATGTTTGTCTGATTTATGCCAGTTAAGTCTTTGTGGGTTCAAGGCTTAGGGCTTATTGGGGACATTGGGATTCACCTGATGTGCGCTCGATTGACTAAGGCTGCTTAGATAAGTTATCCGTCGTAGAAGACATCAAGGCACCGACTAAAAACGCTGTTTCAGACGACCTATCTAGAGAGCTAATTAAAATGCTGTCTTCATAAAATGCTGTGTTCATTTAATTGTTCAGGCAATGTTTCCAAGATTCCAACAGCTGACTACAAAATTCGATAGAATGTTGAAGGCAGCTTGAAGGATACATCTATGCATCATTCAAAATTGGGCAAAACAAAGGTAGCTTCGAAGGTAGAATTTGATGCATTTATCTGATTCAGACATGACTTGATGCCTTGCTGCCACCAAACGTTCAATTCAAAGGAAGCATTTTTTTCCCGTTTCAGACAGCTTGTTGTCTGCTCATTTCACTTAAGTAAAATGAGTGTGCATTGTCTCGATATAAGGAACAAAATCTCACAGTGGCACATAACAGGTTCCACGCAAGTTGTATGCAGTTAGTAATACAGAAATTTGCCACTTTGTAAACAGCCGTAAGTTGCCTCCTGTAAACAGCCATAAGTTGCCTCTTGAGTAGGAGGAAGAGGAGAAAGAGAGGAAGTGATGTGTAGAAGAACAGGAAATTATGTAAGTGGGTCCTTGTCCAGATGTGGCTCAGGTAAGCCTGATTCCCAAAACTTGCTCAAGTTCCTGTCTCCTCTGCTGTACCTGTGAAGACACACACACACACACAGTGTAAAGACTGGTTTTACAGATATGAAAAAAAAGAAAACATTTTACATTACATTATTACATTTAGCAGACACTTTTATCCAAAGCCACTTACAAAGAGAGGACATAAACAATAGCATACAAAGTGTACAGTGTTCACAGGCAAAACATAGCCTTTGAAATTGACAGAGTACCATTGGGGGAAAGGGACAAATCTATCTCTAAAACGTGCTGAGGACACTAGCAATGGGAGAGCAGTCTTCACCCTCACACTTTCTGTCTCCTAAAACTTCTATGTGATGTCTCAATGACCTTGCATGACCATGAATGCTCACCTTGGAGTAGACATAGCGCCCCACGGCCTCAGGGACCCAGGGAGCCTGGTAGAAGTCAGCGTGTCTCTCCTCCTCTGGGTTGCCCACGACATCCGTCATCAACTAGAACAGAGATGTAGACAATAAACACATTAGAGAGGCGGCAATAAAAAACCATTGGAAAATATCATTGTGGGTCCCAAAAGATAACTTGACAACTTGGTTTGACCCAATGATCAAATATCTAATAATGTTATGGTAATGTACTAACTCTGATGCATTGGATTGCTTATAGTGTAAAGCTAACTTTGCTGATGTGTCCACATGTTAAAAAGGTGAAAAGGTTTACTTTTATTACTCGTTTCCTGATCCCTTATTTCTGATCTCTAACTATGGTGGAAGCATGTCCTTGTATTATTATGATGGTAGGGTGGGATGATTAAACATGCCAAATTAGCACCCCAAATTCTTAGATGAAATCTGTCACTGTGGCAGGCATCAGTGTGTGTGTGTGCGCTTGTCCTACCTTGAGGTCCCTGCTCTGGGACTTGAGCCAGTCCTGGATGAACTCCTGGGGGTTGTTGCTGAAGCTGAGCATGAAGTCTCTCTGGGTCTTCAGCTGGTTGATGGACTCAATGGTCTCATGGATCTGAGCGGAACACAAACAACTTCTAGTCAACTTCTGACATGCCTGAAATTACCAACATTACTTAAACTGTTCTGTATCAGTACATTTAGTTTGATGTTTATATGTAGATATACTAAGAGAAGATCTCAGAGAAACATGGAAGACAGGGAACCATCTGGTTATAAGTGGGAAAGATAACCCAGCACAGAGTCAGATGGAGTTTTGTCAATGGCCTTTGCTCCAAAGGGCCTATGTCAGTGACTCCCTGTAAGCATTGTTAATTATTTGCTGTTGCTGTTCTGTATTGTTTTTGTTCATGTGTTTTATAAATTACTAAATTTTATAAATGTTTTTTCCCAGAATTATCAGATGCAAATGAGGTATATAGCTAACACTGGAGATACTATATGTAGTTACTACAGGCACCTCTGTCCTCTGACCCTTTGACCTCATGACCTTGCTGACCTTCATCTCGAGAGCGGCAATCTCCTGCTGGTTGGTTGTGGAGGACAGGAAGCCTGTCATCTGGGCTTTCAGCGGGTCGTCCACCTCCACATCAATGTCAAAGCATGCCGTCTTCTTCTGGTCATTAGGGTCCACACTGAGAGCGATTTCCCATGGGAGAAGGCAGAGCATGCACGCACACGCACACACACACACACACACACACACACACACACACACACACACATACACACACACATACACACACACATACACACACACACATACACACACACATACACACAAACACACAAACAGATCTGATCAGATTTAAATCATGCATTTATACTCAGAATGTTGGCTGTATTATGTCTTTCAAGGATATCAGTCTGCATGTCAATGAAAATCACACACACACACACAAACACACACACCTGATGATATGGTTAATGACTATGGGGTCGGGATGCTGAAGAAGACCAGCCAGCTTTAGGGGGATCTCAGAGAACTTCATGCGGGTACAGGTAAAAATCTGCAGCAGATACAAACACCAGACACATCACATCATGTATCCCGTCAATTCATTCATCTATACGCCCACCCATCCATAAACACAACCACCCACCTCCTACCTACCTACCCATCTATCTCTTTAGTCCTAAGTACCTGTCTGAAGCAGCGGTTGCAGGGTCTAAGGTGTAGTCCTAGTTACCTGTCTGAAGTAGCGGGTGCAATATCTAAGGTGTAGTCCTAGTTACCTGTCTAACATAGCGGGTGCAGTGTCTAAGGTGTAGTCCTAGTTACCTGTCTGAAGTAGCGGGTGCAGTGTCTAAGGTGTAGTCCTAGTTACCTGTCTGAAGTAGCGGGTGCAGTGTCTAAGGTGTAGTCCTAGTTACCTGTCTGAAGTAGCGGTTGCAGTTGATGTACTCTTTCTCGTGGCTGTCCTGAAGCTTGTTGTTCTTGATGTAGAGCCAGAGAGCCTGCATGATGCTGGCGCGTGTCTGGGTGTGGACCCCTAGCAGACGGGCCAGCCGAGGGTCCAGCTTATACTGAGGGGGCTGGAGGAGGGAGAAGAAGAGGTGAGTGGAAGTGTGTGTGTGTGTGTATGTGCAAGAGAAGTGTGTGAGTGAGAGAGAGAGGGAGGAGAGAAAGTGAGAGAGAGAGCCTACATGATGCTAGAAAAACATAAGTCTGGGGGTGCTACATGCTCCCCCAACGTAGCCATCAGGATACATCTGAGCACACTGAGGAAGTGATGTCAGTACCTGGTGGTCTAGCATCAGAAGGAGGGTGCACTTGACGTTGACGTCCCCTGGCCGCTTCACCTGGAAGCCGTCAGTCTCCTGGGTGGTGGGCAGTCTGTGCCACTGTAGCGGTGGGTGAGGAGGTGAGGAGTTGGGTCGGGGGCAAAGACACAAAAAACACACTCTAGTCAGTAGGCTCAAGACAAATTCAGCTGCACATCTTAGCTGCACTCTAGTTTGAGATTGCAGAGTGCTGTCAGTCGAACGACAAGAACGACAAAACACAGACCGGGCAACAGGGCTATGGGTGGGCTGACTCTGGAAAATTGCTTTAAGGCTTATTAGTGTAAGTGTCCTCCAAACAAAACAAGCAAGCACCCACACACACACACAAACCCTGTGACAGTAAACAGTCCAGAGTTGTGAGGCCATACCTCCACCAGATGGTTGTCTGGCCCATAGAGTTCCTTGTCCAGTTCAATCACCAAGCTCTTGAAGAAGGAGGAGAACTTCCTCTTCTGTTTCCCAGGCTGAGAGAGAGAGCAGAGAGAACAGAGAGAGAGGGGTAGATAGATAGATGGTGAGAAGCGGGGGAGAGAGAGACAGCAGAAAGAAAGAGAAAGAGATTAATTGACAGAGTAAATAATAGGGGTGTGGCAGAGAAATTAGCCTTTCTAAGGTATCTTCTCTGTTTGTAGTTCTGCAGAACTGGTCAAGTGTGGGGGGGGGGGGGGGGGGGGTAACGGCTGCCGTGGAGACATAGAACACTGGGGGATTCCACATCCAGAAACTCAAGAACAGAGTTCTGTGTTCCGCTACGTTGCCACACCCCCCCACTCTCCCCCATCCCTAACATCCAGCCAAAAAAAAAGAACTTGCGCAACAGTCGTCCACCCTTCTCTTTACCTCTCCCACACAAACACATGCACACACCACACACACACACTGTGCAGTTCAGGCCAAAACCTTACATGAGCAGACACAGACACAGTAAGATAAAATGACTGTGGGAGTGAGAAAGAGAGATAGAGATAGACAGACAGAGAGAGAGAGACAGAGAGAAAGACGTAAGACAGTGAAAAAAAAGATGGGAAAAGATGGATGTTCTGACAGATGTGATGTACATTTCTAGGAATGTATGTTGTGTACTGTATGTGTGTGTGTGTGTGCGCGTGCGCGTGCTGTAGGGTCATGCCAACTTAGTCAGCACCAAACCCCACTTTCAGTTCCCTATTTCCCTTTTACTCCACCCACAGCTCGCCCCCTTTATAACTGGAACACCAGCATGACATCTGCCTGTGTGTGTGTCTGTGTGTGTGTGTGAGAGAGACAGAGAGGGAGAGAGAGAGAAAGAGAAAGAAAAAACGATGGACACAAACCAGCAACCATCACAGCCCAGAAACGAAAATGGACCAACTTTATGTCCCACTCACACACATACACACACACAGGAAATGTTCAAGCCAGGCCCAACTGGAACTTATTCCTCCAAATCAAGTAAAGATGGGTGTAAAGCATGATTGCACTCCTTCCAAGAACCTCACACACACACACACACACGCGCGCGCACACACACTCACAATCAGCACTAAAGCACAGCCAAAGCCTATCGTTCAAATCCATCAAGGCTTGTTCCAATGGCTTCAAACGTTGATTTAAATGAACAAAGGAATTGAATGCAGCATGAGTGAAAACATTCTAACATCTCTGGAATACTTTGGGCCAGCTTACCATGCATGGATTAAACAGTCCTCAATTTCAAAAAAGGACAACACACTCACACACACACATACACACACAAGCTTATGTCCTCAGGGAACCTTTGTGAACTTTCAATCTTGAGAAAAACGACCCCACACATATACACACACACATATACATACACACTAGCACACACTTACATCCTCCAGTAGTTTGCCCTCCACCCTAAGCTCCCATGATGCCACTTTCTCTGCCTCCTCTCCCTCGGGTTTGGCAGGTGTGTAGGTGTTTGATATGTAGATCCTCAGCTTGCGTTTTTGCTGGACACAAACAGATGCATTGTGGTATACCATCCATCAGTGCTGCAGTACAGTAGGTTACGTGTTATTGGTGAGGCCTAAAAGTAGGCCTAAACTCGTTCTCTACACTCACCAGCACTGCTTTCTCAAAACATGGGCCTTTCAAATAATGCATTTCAACTGGGGCACAGTCTTCAACACAGAGAGAAAATAACCGTAGTACAGTACAGTACAGTAGGCCTACCTTTTCTGTTACCTTTTCTGGCATTTTCAGTTGTGATATTCTGTTTTGTGAATGTCCTGAGTTGTTCAAACGTTAACGAATTTAAATGTTTTCTCTGTTTAAACAGGTTACGTGTTATTGGTGAGAGTTACAGGACCAATTAATCTTTTTAGTCCAATATAAAGAGAAAAAACAACAGAATTCCCATCATGTTCACAATCTAGGATCATGAATTTACACTCAGAGATAACACTTTATTTGAAGGGGTCTACATAAGGGTGACATGAGCCTGTTATAAACATGACATGCCATGTATCAGAAACATTAATGACCAGGGGTGGCAAACTACAGCCTGGGGGCCCATTGCAGCTCTCTTTATTATGGCTTGCCATGAAGTCAGACAATTCAATTTAATGTGGCCTGTTGTTCCATTAATCTAATATTACACTGTATGTCCATGGCACATCATAGTTTCAGTACTGGTGTGACATGTTTGTTGATAAAATCATTAAACAGTGCAGCATTAGATGGCCTGCAGGTTTTCTGATCTAAAACGCAGCTGCCTTTTCACTTGAAACTGGTTAAAAGCTAAAGCTCTTAATTTTGCATTGAACTGCCATTAATGTTCATGACACGTGTCACGTCATGTTTATAACAGGCTCATGTAGATCCCTTCAAATAAAATGTTACCAACTCAGATTTGAGGGTGTTCTTAGATCCCTTCCCCACCTGCAGTACCAACATACAGTCAGTCAATAGCAGACATCTAATAATGACCTAACTATTCAATAAAAAATAAAACTTGACAGTTCTGACCATGGCTGGGCAATCATTAGATTAGATTAAGCCCATATAACATGAACTCCATGAACTCCAATTGCTGATGCTACTTAATGTAACACAATATAGTCTTAGTGTAAAACAAGTGGACTAGCTACCCAAAACTTTCCAAACACTTCCCAACTCCCTAATGCTGCTAATGGCACTGCTAGAAGATGCTAATTGGTGTTTAATGGCAATACAGTTCAGTTTTCTGTTTTCTTCTGTTTTGTGGTGACCCAATCCCAATGTCCCCACTTGGTCCTAAACCCTGAACCCTCAAAGGCTAATCCTAGTCCTGACAGTCTGATTCATGTCAGTCAAGTCTTTGATGGTTCAGGGCTTAGTGTTGAGGCGAGACATTGGGATTCTGCCACTGTGTCTGTGTGTTAGAGAGTGTGTGTGTATTTCCTGTCTCATGTTCGTGTGTGAGTGTTAACAGAGCAATACTCCCAGATGCTGCCGAGCGAGATGAGCTCAGTGACAGCTCAGCTATGTTGTGCTTCCCACACGTCCCTCCCCACACTGCTTTAATGACGGCCTTGGCTCGTTAATCAAACACACATTTGAGAGCAACTCTGCCTGCTAGCGGAGCTCACTGCCTTCTGAGGCATTCCAAGACAAACTCGTTCTCTACACTCACCAGCACTGCTTTCTCAAAACATGGGCCTTTCAAATAATGCATTTCAACTGGGGCACAGTCTTCAACACAGAGAGAAAATAACCTGTCTCCATGGAAGAAACTCTTTAAATGCTATTTGAATCTTTAAATGCAGGGACAATTTCCTCCCCTCAAGAATGTCTTTTTCCCTCTTTTTAAATGATCTCTTGGTAATTAATAACCCTCAGTCATTTGTACAGCCCAAGAGAAACCTTCACTCATGAGAGACAGTGGATAATTCTGTCATGGGTTTCTTGATGAATTCCTGGATCTCTATGCCACTTGTGTGTGTCTGTGTATATGTGTGTGTGTGTGTGTGTGTATGTAGACTGGCTGTAAACAGGCGCAGGTTCATACCATGATGGGTTTCTTAATGGACTCCTGAAGTTCCATGTGTTTATGTCCATGTCTGTGTGTGTGTGTGTGCGCGCGCGTGTGTGCCTTCTCGTGTGAGTGAGTGTGTGGTAGACAGGCTGAGGTATGTACCGTGATGGGTTTCTTGATGGCCTCCTGAATCTCCATGCGTTTGCGAGCAATCGTCTGGTCCAGCTTCCTCTCAAAAGCCAACAGGTCCATGTAAGCCTGAGACTCCGGAACTAGGTCTCGGATCTACAACCACACACACACACACACACACATTAGAGACTCAATTGGAATTGGAATACATACATACATACATACATGAGAGAAAGAGAGGAGAGAGGGAGAGAGAGAAGAAAAGAGAGAGAATCTATGGACACAAACCAGCAACCATCACAGCTTGATGTCCCACACACACACACGCACACACATATTAGGGAGTTGGAATGGGAATACATAAGGCAAATGACCCAAAACTCAAAACTCAGCGCCAAGCAGACTCACTTACCCTCTGTGGAAGCACTTTGTCAGCCATCTTCCGCCGTTTTCCACTACAAACAAGACACAGAGAGCATTAATCAATGTTAGTAAATTGGATGGAAGAGACTGGGGAAACTGGCAAACTTTGGTCTGAGATTCAAAAGTGGGGCTGGGCTAACCAATCCAGGACTAGTGGCATGGTGGAGCATTGGTTTCATTAACCCAAAGCTTGATTCCCAAATTCCATGTTGCAAATCTATGTCGTTTTAGATTAAAGCATCTGCTACAACCAGTCACTTTACTTTAGGTCTGGGACTGAATCGCAGACTTGGACAACCCAACCCTTCACCCCCACCCCCTAACAATAACTCTGGGCTAAATGTGAACTTCTCGTGGGTAAATTAGTTCCTGCTGAATTCACAGCATCTACTCCACATTCAGCTCAGCTCAGCTCAGCATCTGCTGCTATTGTCAAGGCTAGCCAGAGCATCCAATCTGAGACCGGCAATTAAAATGCCCTCCATGGGCTCTTCTTCCATTACCCTCATTCTCCATTACTCCACTCACTACCACCACAGGCATGCTGTCACTAGTTTGCTGGTTGTTGTTATTGTTGTGGATGTTGTTGTTGATGTGTGAGTGCAGGGGTGATTGATGGCCTGGGTCCCTCCCCCGTCTCTTGTGGCCATGGAGTGGGTGTCTGCGAGTGCCACTCATGTCCTCCACGCTGAAACACCCACAGCTCTGGAGAGCAGCAGGGGCAGTCATGGGACCTCCCCAGTCAGAGCAGGCTTCTTTGTTTAGGTGTGACACCCCCACCCCCCTTACAGACACACACACACACACAGTGCCCCATCCCTCCACAGACAGATGAGGAACAAGCCCGTCTGAAGATGGGCACAAAAGGGTCTTTCTGTCGAAGAACATCAAGCCTATTAACTCATATACACCCCAAATGTGGAGTGTGTAAATGGAACCTTTTTACAATCTCGCATATACTCTGAGATTTGTGTGTGTGTGTGTGTGTGTGAGTGTATCTGTCAATGAGCACAATATGTTTTATAAAGTCTTGCTATTGGTAACAGTGTTATAAACTCTCATAGTATGCACCAACTTTGTGTCTGTCTATGACTATGTGCACGTAAGTATGCTTGTGTGTGTGTGTGTGTGTGTGAAATAAAGAAAAAGAACCAAAGAGAAAGAGGGACTGAAAGATTATGAGAAAGTATTTTGCTATCTTTTTGCAGGAGTGAGGATGAGTATGTCAGTAAGAATTTGTGTGTATGTTCAGTCCAAACTCTCACCCTTGGTTGGGGTCTGCAATCCCTGCAGGCTACTGTGTCTGTGTGTGTGTGTGTGTGTGTGTGTGTCTGTGTTCATTTTAAACACTCACACTCTCCTGGGGCCTCCCATCCCTAACGACTGCTGCTGCTGTTGCTGCTGTAGAAGTCTTTTGCGAGTGGGATCCAGAGGAGACTGGCCCATACCAGAGCGCATGGGCATCCCCCCGCTGTATGACGGGCCTGGCATTGGCCCTCCCATGCCCCCCATCCCTGGCATGGGCACTCCTCTGTTGGGGGTCATGTGTCGCTGTGGAGATGACTAAAAAAGCAGACATACAGCTCTCTTAGTGGTCCATAGCGCTCCATCAAGCAGAGAAGTAGACTTGAAACTTCTGCCTTCATGTGACTGAACTGGTCTGGACGCTAGGCTAAC
Organism: Tenualosa thibaudeaui; assembly: GCA_027481765.1. Classification (NCBI taxonomy): domain Eukaryota; kingdom Metazoa; phylum Chordata; class Actinopteri; order Clupeiformes; family Clupeidae; genus Tenualosa; species Tenualosa thibaudeaui. The sequence goes on from JAIFZK010000024.1 coordinate 15,428,028, forward strand.
TTTGTGATTTCTGGGCCTATGTAACCTCCATCTGGAAAACATTATGCTCAGACCTCTTGCAGACTGCATGATGTTTCAACGCCTTTAAATCATTCCCATGACTGAGTGGGTGGACGATTTAAAGGGAAAATGCAGAAAATATAGGAGACATACACTCAACAATCAGAACCCATCCGAATTGTAAGTCAGTAAACACATGCCAGTGTGGGGAAACAGGCACAGAGAATTACTCATTTATAACATTTGATTTATATTACATAATATAATAACATGTTTGTAAATGACCACTATTCACTTATAGTACAGTGTAACACCCATTGCTGTCTCCAGCAAGTATGTTAAACATATTTGTCAGTTAACTGGTACTGCTGCTTGAACACTGCGACACCAAACAAGCGCAAATAATCGTGGTCGCCTGGAAAATGCGGAAGTTGACTGTGTTCCGGGGTAATTTTTCATATAAACAGTAACCGACTAACAATTAACACCATAAACCAAATTCGGTTAACGGTCTTGGTTAAAGAAGTTCAGCCAACTTCACAAACATGCCATGGACTAGCGTTAGGCCACCTTGTTAGGAAGCTAACGTTAGTCATTCTCGGATCTCGGACTGAAGCGAAAGTTCTCTTGCTCAGACACGTCTTTCCCTCCAACACTCACTCCATTAGCTAACGTTCACATATCAGCTAGCGAGGTCTTGTGCAATAGTTAACGTACTGCCACACACGTGAAACACTTGGAGGTGCTTGGTAGACAAACAATGACTGAGAACGAATGTAACTTTTTTACCTGGTGGTAAGGAGCAGAATTGGGCATTCCACGGTATCCCGAGTTGGGCTGCATTACAGGCATCCTCATCCCGCCCGCATGTCCCGAGTTCACGGGGTTCACTCCGGGGTTCATCGGGGAACCAGAACCCCCTGGAAACCCCGCTCGGGAAGTCATATTTCAGCCCAGCCCAAAACTTCTATTGTTGTCTGTCTCTTCGAAATTAATATTTGAAGTCCCACTATGTATTGTTCTGCGCTAGTGAACTGCTAACGTTAGTTTACGTTACCTTGGTTAGCCTCAGAAAACCCCTGACTTCCCCACAAAGACCTCACTGACAAGTCCTGCGTTTGTTTTTCTTTTACACAGCAATACTGTCTACTTTAAAAGAAAAGTTATTAATGTTCAAGGCAATCAAGGCTGCAACTTCGTCAAACCTCCCAAACTTGTCTTGCAAAACATTTGCGAAGCCCGACCAATGTCTAAAGATAGCGACTCCTATGAGCGTGTCTGTAGCAACACGCAGCCTCCTCCTACCTTGTTGCCAGATCACGAGAACAATCCTCCCTTTGAAACGGCTTTACTAAACTTTGTGCCTCAAAATACACCAGAAATGCACTGTATTTCCAGAAATATAGAGAAGGGCTATACATTATACAGCGTCTAAACCGCAATTCGACCTATGTGCTAATATTAATAAATAAATAAATAGCCAAAATTAGTCTAGAAGACCAAATAAGTATTTCTTAATGCTCAGTTTATTCTCAAATTAAAATAGACCGGACCCAGCTTCCACTTTATTTGCTTTAATGTAAACTCTAATGTAAACTAATTCACGTGGCATCCACTGCATGTAACCTCAGTTAAAACAGGAGAGTTAATTTGTTACTTTTGCAACAAGCAACCAGCAGCACGTAGAGTTCATTTGACGTAACTGTATGCTGACGTATACTTTTGTGTTTGTATCTATGCGGCTGTTAACAAGCAGGCAGGAAGATCGAGCACCAGCAAAGAGGAGAGGAAATGCTCTGAAATATATCGAGGTAAACACAATGGAAAGCTCTTATATTGACAAGATAAATGCCATAATCTGATCGAGTTTACCACTTTGAAATTCTTTCCGGGCGAGTGTATGTGAAAGCTAACAGGCTTTAGCTTGGTAGCTAGCTAGTTGAATTTTTATCTCCAGCTGAGCTGGGAATAGCTAACATTAGCTAGTCAGTTCGAGTCATAAGAAAGTTATAAACACGTTACGTCTTTTAAATCCATCAAGATCAATTGCTTTATAAAACACGTATGGTTTTGACGACTGCACCAATCCTTCAGTATTTATAATGGTATCACATTATCCTACCACACCACACATACTACATTTTGTATTGATACCACTTTCATTCGTCTTTAGACACCACACATTGCACATACCCATGGAGACGGAAGTTTTAGATTGGTCTCCTTTTAGTGACATTTTGTTTCTGTGTGTCAGTTTTTTTCACTCCAGACCTCTGAGCTGTGAGGTGCCATGGCGGTGTTTGCGCTTGTGATGATGGAGACCGGCGTCGGAGACGAAGTGACGCTGTTCGGTGGAGTGTTCCTCCTCGTCCTGGCCATGGTCCTTGCGTGGCTCTCCACCCATGTAGCCGAGAATGGAGACCAAATAATCGGCGCCATCATCTCCGGCGGCACCCCACTGGTTGGCCTCGGAGACTCTGATCCCTACAGACGGGCAACTCCTAGCGCTGACCCCATTGAGCCCCAGCCCACCACACACTCTCAGGAGGACAAGCCAGAGGATGAAGACCCCGGACTGGGCACCGCAGGCGGGGAGGATGTTACCCTGGAGGATAGTGCTGGGCCAGCTGGCCCAACTGTCAGTGGTGCTGTAGATCAGCATTTGGACATCCAGGGTCTCCATAAACAGACACCTGTAGCCAGCCCTGCATCTGCACCTGGGGTTACTTCTACACCTGGATCCTCAGAGGAGAACCAGCACACAGAGACAGGAAGGAAGTCCACAGAAACTGAAAAAATCACAACTTCCTGCTCCTCTACCACTGCCATAGAAATCACAGTAAGGCTCAAGTTTCTGAACGACACAGAGGAGCTGGCTGTTGTCAGGCCCGAGGACACCATCGGCCTCCTCACGAGGTGAGTCAGAAATGAAGTTCCATTCAGGAATAGGTGTCTGGGTTTATTTTTGAGGGTAATTTTGCCTTTATTGAGATAGGACAGTAGAGAGTTAGGTTGCTTGAAAGCTTGAAACTGACATCACCTTCTTGGCCATTACACTGTTTCACCCAATGGCAGAACTGCCACCAGTGTACCACCAAGTTAACAATGATGCTGTTTCGAAAATCACCCTCAGACAGGTGTTGCCAGATGTGTGCAAGCTCAGGGGAAGATGCAGCTCAGCGTCAGGAGCAACATGGTCAATGCAGTGGTGGGCAGAAGTGGGTAGCCAGTGATATCGCTGTGGTACAAAAGCCAGGGGAGGAACATCCTACTTGTTGTTCTCTTACAGGGTTGTGTGGGCTGCCAATGTATTTCTAAACTTGAGCAGCTTTTCACTGAACCTTAGGCTACATCAAACATGGTGTGGATTTGACTTGATCGGCTACAGACTAATTTGCAGTGGGATATCTGTAATCAAAAACTTAATTTGACATAAAATTCTGATTACATACTTGAGGCAGAAGGGAAGATACTGTAGAATCCATCAACCATCTCTGGCAGAAGCGTAGCATCAAGGCATTTACTGGGCCTGAGGCTGTTCTTTTAGGCCCTGATATTTTTTTCTCTGTCATTGTTTCTAGCAAATATTTCTCTGGAAAGGAGCGTCAGATCAAGCTAATATACAAGGGCCAGTTGCTCAGAGAGCCCAGCCAGACACTGTTCTCTTTGAACATCACCCACAACAGTGTCATCCACTGCCATATCTCCCCGAACCCACCGCCAGAGGAGGAGGCTGACTCAGAGGCTGACCCCAGGTCAGGTGGGGGATCCCTGGGCTCGCAGGCAGAGCTGAGGACGGGTCATGGAGCTGGAGCCAGGTATGGAGTGGGTACAGACGGCGGACTGGATATGAACATAGGTAGCCTGGTAGTGCCCATGTTTGTGCTGATGCTGGCGGTGATCTGGTACTTCCGCATCAACTACAGACAACTGTTCACTGCTCCAGCCACCATATCCCTCATGGGAGTCACCATCTTCTTCAGCTTCTTAATTACGCTATGGTGGTGAGGAGAAAGGGGTTGCCAGGTTGGAGAGTGATCCTGATATCAGCTTGCCCTGAAATGCAAGCATGAGTGTTCTGTGGTATGGCCATGTTTTGCTATTTTCTTTAAGGCATGTGAAGGACATCAGCATGTGTCCAACGAGAGAGAAAAAAAAACAACAGATAAAAAGATAAAAAATAGGCCTTTTTTAAGTGGAATTTCAATATTGGTTGTGTTGGCATTTCTGCAGTCTAAGAACAAGTGAAACTTTGTTCATAATACATTTTACCACTTGAATACAAGTTTGGGAGAGACAGGGTAATCGTGGCCATCAGCGGCTGTCTGCAGCACTCATACCTTAAACCGCCATCAGTTATGGAAGCTTGCTTTTGCAGTTACTTCATTAAACACAAGCGTCATTCTGACCTCTGTTGAATGTGTATGAAAAGGATGCCTTAAACTAATGGTGTCTGGAAAGGAACTATAAAATTAGACATGTTGTACATGTGTCAAACACATAATAAACCAGTGGATTTTCAAGATGTTTCAAGACACCACAGTGCTATATACAGGGACATTATCTCACATTGTTTCTATTTGTATGTGGAGCTCATTTCATTCCAGAGCAAAGCCTCATTGTCTGCTGGTTACTTTGCACTCAATCTGATGTGAATAAAGACTGGAAAATGTACTTTTTGTCACTGAGTGTGTTTTTCCCAAGAGCAGTAATGGGAGAGGTAGAAAGACACACCTCAAGTTCACAGAACAGGACATTGCAAAATATTTTTTATGTCACCCATAGGGTAACAAAATGTTTCAAAACATTGCAACCACTGAACATGGCCACAGTCGTGTCCAGATACTTGACTCTTCATAGAAGGCTGAGGTCCATCAGGACAGAACTACACAGCACCAAAAGAGCTTTTCCCCCTGAGCAGTTAGTCTCATCAACAAGACATTCCCCATTCTCCCCACAATAATCTAGGCACTTGGGCTTTGTAGGCTCTATAATGTTTTTTTTATTGATATTTATAATGGGGATAGTCAAGATGGCCACCATATTTATTTGTTTGTTTGTTTGCTTGCCAGGACAACTTCCTTGTTTTTTGTTTGTGAAAACTTTGGCAAAATAAGCAATTCTACTGATTTATACAGAATTGCAGACAGCCTCAGATAGCCTCAACCTCAGCCAGCCTACCAGTAAAATCTCATACATGCACTCTAGTTCATCGGGGTGAAACAGAACTACTTACAGCACAAACTAAACAGATTCTGAGAGGGGTAAATCCATGCAAAGGTCACAATTTGTCATACTCATAATGCATGAAATATATTTTTGTGGCCTAAATGATGGTGGAATTTGAATTTGTGTATATTCAGCTGCAGAGGTTACATGAAAAATACACAATAATGAAACACTACTGGATTTGGTCATGCTGAGACATTGTTCATCAAATACTACAATGGAAATGCTCAGAGAATACTGAAATGATACCTCTGAAATCAGTGTAATACACGGTACTCCTTAAAGTAGGAATATAAAATCCTTGGGGAAAAAAAATCATCACAAGTAAGTTAAATTTTAAATTTACACAATCAAAATGGTTAGCCCCTTCCTTTAAATCTCCCTGTTTATTTTTTGATGGACACATCGCATTTCTCCGAGTTTGATAGTCCCATCACAGTCCATTTATTAGTTGTGTTGGATTCAAGAAGACTGAATGGAAATGTTACAGTGCTGCTCATGCCACAGGTAACTGATATTTTATTTACCTTGCATTTCATTAACTGACTGCAATTACAACTTAAGGATGAGTTCAGGTAATTTGCAAAAATGTCTTAAATGAAAGATGACTTCATAACTCCCCACTCCCCCTTTAAGTTAGACCTCATTCAGACAGCAGTCTTAGCAGGAGTTGGGCACAACAGTTGTCTCTTGTGCAAACCAGCTGTCTATGGAGTCCACCAATCACACATGGCACGCAGAAAACTATTGGACCACACGGGTAAAGTGCATGGTTTAACTCTAAAAGCAAAACCGCGGTGTGAATGAGCCCTAAGGTAGCATCACATCTAGGACAGAAGTGTCATTTCCCCGTAAGAATGAGACATCAATCTCAGATTGAGGTTCAGAGTTCAGGTGGTTTATTATGTGTGTGTGAGTGAGTGAGGATGCCCATAAGCTGGAGACTCATGGTCTGTGTAGCAGCATTTTCACCTAGTCAAATATACAGTTACAACACAGTGAAGATAGAATGATTCCTTACAATGTAAACAGCTAATAACTGAAGAGAAAGAAAGAGAGAAAGAGAGGTAAACACTTGATTCATATTTAAAAGAATGCAGTCTGTCCCCAAGGCATTGACAGTGGCATAACAATCTTGAGACAGAAAAAAGTCCTTTTGAGTGATGCCTACTTGTACACCCGACATGCCGCCACCCCCCCGTCCAGTTCCACAACTTGATTTAAAGGTCTTCCAGCTGCCCACGGGTGATTCGACTACTACATATGGACTAACTGTAAAAGACGACATGGAACACATGAAAACAAGAAGAAACCAAAGCAGAGTAAATCAACAATCACGGACCAACCTCTGTTCTGCCATCAAACAAACAAACAAACAAACAAACAAAAAAAAAAAAAACACCTAACGTGAACCGAGAGTTAAAAATGTTTTCTCTTTTGTTTTTTCTCATTTCTTTTTTTTTCAGAAAGATCAAAGATCGATGCATATGCATGTCAGAGCAATCTATGAGTCTATGAGTTAGCAGCTCGGAGCTCAGCTGCTTCTGCCTGCCACAGTAACGACTGTCACACAGCTCTGCTGTTCCCTCCATCTCCCCTGAGTGCTTACGCTTTGTGCGCTTACCCCGACACCACCAGATACCCCCCCACCCCCACCCCACCTGTGGTGGAATGAACCTGGCAGATCAGGGCCGGGCCAGGCCTGGGCCGGAGCCGTTCAAGAGTCGTCAGCTTTGTGGGCAGAGAGAGCGGGTTCACAGGTGGGCAGCCCATGCAGCAACAGGTCAACAAGCATCAGTGATGTTCTGTCCAACACCTTCTCATTGCCTTGTGCAAATACGTCTGGAAAAATAAACAGCAACAGCGCAGGGACTCAAAAGCTCTTTTTGGAGCAAAGAGGCTTTTGTGGAACACTTGTGTAAACCATAGAACAGATGCACCCTTCTTCTTCTCCTCCACCTCCTCTTCTTGCTAGAGTGGTGAGATGTTGTTGACCGTGTGATGCGCTTTTAGTTTTTGTCGTTTCTGGAGAGATCGCTGCAGTGATGTGTGGGTGGTGTATAAGCGACTCCTGCATCCCTTGGTCACTGTGGAAATGCCTCGTCTCTTAGCAACACACATGGGCTTTCCTGATTCTCCACACGACGTTTAGGACCCAGCAAAGCTGCTGGCCATGACGAGAAAAAGAGAGAGAGAGAACGAGATAGAGAGAGAGAGAGAAAAAATAAGGATACAGGTTTATTCATTTGTTTCTTTTTTTCATTAGAACAGTCATGTAGCTACTATTACTACTGTATACCATAACCATATGTAAAATTATCTACCTTTTGGATTTTATATGAGACACATTAATTCTACTATCACGCTGGTGCACAGCACACACACACTGCCATAAAATCTCACTGTATTAATTCCACTTGTGAATCCCAATAGCTGGGTTTCCATTCAATTTATTTGCATTAACAAAAATTAGACTCAAGAACAGGTGTTTCCATTAACTGTGTAATGCAAATAAAAAAATAAACATTAGGCTAATCAAGTTGCACATTTTCCGGCCAGCTGTGGGATGAAAATGTAATCTCACCAGGAAAGAAACGCTAAACTGTTTCCATAACATTGAATTGCATTACAACTTATTCACATCAAGAGTTAATCCACCCCCCTCAAGGGAATCATACTTATATTCGCATTAGGGAACTGATGCAAATTTTCAGGTGTTTCCAACTGAGAATTTCTTATTCACATAACTTAATCATGAATCAATCATCTTATTTGCTTAACATAAGCATCGACTAAGTTGACTCATGCAAGTCAAATCTTTGAGGGTGCAGGGTTTAGTTATGCAGTTAGTGTAGACAGTGTATGTCTGTGTGTGTGTGTGTATGTGTGTGTTGTGTGTTGGTAATTACTTCATCCCCTGCTGAATTTGTAAGTTTGCTCACTTACAAAAATTAATTCTGGTAGTTTCATTTTAATGGAGACAGGACAAGAGCAACAACAACAAACAGGAAAAATAAGTTACTTAAAAGTTATAAATGGATTTATGTGGCAGTGTCACTGAGTGAAATAAGTATTTGATCCTCAAGCAAAACAATACTTGATGTTGCTGATCTTGTAACCCATTACCATTCTACTCTTTCGGTAGTGAGATTCAATTGCTTGCTCAAGGTGTTTAAGTTTTAAAAGATTGGATCAGCCCCTGACAGTTAGCTTTCCTTGACTGATAGCATTCTAGCTCTACATTCACAATGGCTCTGTCTGTTTGCTGATTGGACAGGTTAAAATGCCTCCTGAGACTACGAGCTAAATGGGATCAAATCCAGACTAGCACTGTAGGGAGATGACAATCAAACAGAAATGCTAGGAAGGCATGGCCAGGCTAGCCTTGAGCAGGTCTACAATCTTGTCGGTCTGACGTGTTCTTTGGTTTAGCCCATGGTGGTGGATTCTATGGACAGGTGTGCTTTATGCACATGAAGCTTTGACATCAGGAGTGTCTGTAATTGAATTGTTCGGCAATCAAAGGGTTGCAGGTTTGAGCCCCACTCTGACCCAATCGAAGTATCCTTGAGCAAGATACTGAACCCCAAATTGGGTGGCAGGTTGACACCTTGCATGACAGCCTCCGCCACCGGTGTGTGAATGTGAGGCATACTCTGTAAAGCGCTTTGAGTAGTTGTAGGAGTAGAAAAGCGCTATATAAATGCAGTCCATTTACCATTTTAAGCATCCCAAATATGAGGCGTATCCCGGTTTTGATCAAGTTCGAGATAAAGTGTTTACATAAATGCAGAGAAATCAGGTTATTAATATCCTTGTTTACATGATAAATACTAATATACCAGTTACAGATTATAGTGTTCTTTATGGTGTTCTCACTGAGGATTCTAAAGAGCACCGCTTGATTGCCTCTGTGCTTATCAACATTCCATCTTGCATGTCACACTCTAGAATCTTTCTCCACAACTGTCAGAAATCAGGATAAAGTGTTTACATGCTACATGCTAAGTGCATGTAAACATAGTCATTGACTGAATGCAATCTCTCTGTCCCATGGGAACATAATTTGTCTATGGACAGCCTGGCTGTGTGGAAGGGGATCAAATACTTATTCCACACTATGAAATGTCCATAACTGTATTGTTTTATGTGGGGTTTTTTTTATGTTTCTTTACATTCTACCTCTGTCTGTTCAAATGAACACACCCAATACAAATCACATATTTCTTTGTAGGTGAGCAAACAGCAGGGGACCCAGTAATTATTTTCCCCACTGCATACCATAAGCTATAGCATGCCTATTGTCCCTTATATACCATATCACTCTTTTTTAACACCCCTCAGCTGCTTTGTGAGCCCATATGTGTTGACAGAGGGCTACTAAAGACAGTCTGGTATGAGGAACTGGTGTGTCTGTCTGTGTTTGTGTGTGTGTGTGTGTGTGTGTGTGTGTGTGTGTGTGTGTTTGTGTGTGTGTGTGTGTCTGTGTGTAGAAGAGAAGCTGGGTGATTGGGCCCCAGTGACACAGCTCTCAGTTCCTCATTTCTCTTAGAAGCTTCTAAAGCACTCAGATCATCTTTCACTCACCAGTTGCCTCTCAGGGTGAGCAGTTTAACAGTATAAAACCATGTGAGGCAATAAATTACACCATTGCTCTCAGCAAAAGAGATAAGGCTTATTGTTGTGATGCGTGATCACAGTTGAAATGATTATGCAATTTAATAACAAGAGTTTTTGTTTTCTATTCATCCGTTTTCATGACCAAAGGTCTTTAGTGTGATGCGTCACCTCTGGTTACCATGGCTACAGTCAGGCACTGTTTTACTTACCGTTTTTGTGTTTGAGAGATTTGGACCTTCTGGGGGAGTTTGGGTTCTGTGTGTAAAACAGAAACAAGCAGAACTTACTAACCCAATACTAAATGAATGCCCATCAATTCTTTTTTACACACCAACTAACCGCAAACACCTACAGATCAGATATACCACTGGGCTAAAGGCACTGACTCTGCTCTGTACAGTCACATAAAAGGTAGACAATATAAAGAACCTATCCAAACACTTGTGTCTTAATTAATGATGACTTCCACTTCTGTGCATCCAGAAAGAAAGCACATCCAGAAACCAATTAAAAATGTCCAAATCTCTGTGTGCTGATGGAAAGGACATCTAAGAGTGTCAGCCAGTCTGGTAGATTACTGCACAGTTAAACAAAACACTCACTTCCCAACGGTAAAGGTTATTTTAAAGAATGTAAACCTTATAAAGAATGTATACCTTATCTGACTTTCTCTTCTTGGCTGTGTGGGGGGGAGTGTGAGAGAGGGGGAGAGAGAGAGAGAGAGAGAATAGGGTTGCTTGTGAGTGAAAAGTGGACATTATCATATACTGGACATTATCACCATGTGCTTAGTTAAAAAACAAACAAATAAAACAACAGATTGTGTAGAAATTTTCTTTTCACGGACCACAATATGACATATAGAACTGGAAAAACATTTTAGATTTGCTTTAGAGGAAAACTCCAAAGCATTTTCAACCCTCACCTTTCTTTTCGGCCCCATAGGACCAGTCATTATCATTGGCATCATCATTGTCCTCCTGGTCGCTCTCTGACTTGTTGGTGTTGTTACCACTGGCAATTCTACAAGAGAAGCAAACACCACATAGAAATGGTACATGACTAGATTATACATACACACCATCACACAACCACAACCACACACACACACACACACACATTTGATCATCTGAAAACACTGTATTCATGATCACACTCACACGCACATACAAACATTTACTGGCACATACAAACACTCCAACAGCAGATGCAGTCTCTGTCATAGACACAGGTGTCATACCACCACCTGAGTCTCACCTGCAGGTGTCAAAACGCCACCTGACCCAAATTTCACCTGCAGGTGTCAAAGCACCACCTGAGTCTGACTTGCAATAGTCCCTGTCTGACTCCAGTGTCTAGTTTACAGCTGCCCCCCACCCCAACACCTCCCCTCACCTCACCACCACTGTGATGTGGAGCTTGTTCACCAAACCCCTCTGGCAGCTGGGTCCTATCCCATACCTAAACAGTGGCTCAATTGTTCACCATTTTGCAAAGGTTTTCCTCTGTATCCCTAGGTGTAGGTTTAAAACCATTTGCCATCTTGGAGCCACACCTAATCTCAACCAGAGTTGCGACTGGTTACATCTGAGATGTTTTGGTTAATACATCACTCCTGCATTTTACCTGGGGTTAACAGAGTCTCATAAGAGATTAGCTCTGCCCTTGGCATCTGGCATGTACCACTGGAAATGCAGACGTGGCCCCCTGGCATGTCACCTGTGGTTGGCAACACAGCTGTGCCTCTGGATATCTCACCTGCGGTTGGCAATGCGGCTGCTGTTCCTGCCCATCCCCAGGCACTTCTCCAGGTGTGGCGCAAAGCGAGATGCAGCGATGCTGCGGCTGCAGTTGGGACACACACACTCCTTATTCTTCCACTGGTTGTACACCTGGCCAAAGATGTCCACCCCTGGCTGGTCCACAATTTCTATGGAGAACACACATTACAAAAAGCAGTACATATTACATGCAACAAAAATACATTGTGCATGATTTCAGCAACATCACTGAGGAAATTAGTGCACATGTTCATCCACAGTGAATACCGACCAGACTTTTAAAGGTTATTTTTAACCAGCGCTCCTCTCTTTGATTCCTAACAATTGAATCTGCATTTTTAGCCAATCTATAACCACCTCTGGACTGAAAGAATATCCATCTGGATTGCTGTGGATTGGATTGGATTGGATTGTCTGTTTCTACTAAACAGAAATCTAGAATCCTGTTCAGAAAGGAAGTACATCTACTTGATGGAAATACAGAATCCTCTTCAGAAAGGGAATACACCTACAGGAAATAGATGCAAGGAAACGAGAGGGAGAATGCTTGTGGTTGGACAGATGAAGAATTTCAGGAAGAGGAAAGCCGTCCCTATGGGGGACACACAGAAACAGTACAACATACGCTGCTGTGGAATTCATTAATGTGTGTATAGGCTATACCACAGTTTCCACAAATAAATGTGTGCCGTTGTCACAAAGATGTGACAAGACATTCTAAACACAAGTCTTGGTGGTGGAAGTGAGCACTTACTTATTGAAATTAGGACCATGTTGTTGTCATCTACCAGTATAATACGGTGAATCAGGACTGATTCACACCCACCCACAGATGTGCCACAGACAAACCCACATTCCACTGAAACACATGCGTGATTGATCAAAGACAAAAGCAGTATGTTTCAGGCCTACCATACTCCTTCATGCTCTCCTGATCTGTGTCGTCCAAAAAGAAGTATCCCTGCTTGACAGCCCGGTGCACCTCGAAGCACAAGCCCAGACATGCGTCCTCCACCAGATCCGTCAGAATATCCTGGGCGATGCCCTGTGTGCCAGTCAAAACACATCACCCTCTCAGCTCAGATATATTTTAATCATCAGCATATACACATAACATTTTTATTACCATGCAAAAGGTTAGGCTGCGTATTAGACAGCACAGGGTTAGTATCACTCAGGACTATAAATCAAGACGTCTGGCTCCTGCTTGATCTACTAAGTCCCCCGACATATGGGAGGCATACGGTGTTATAATGGGTGGGTGGAGGATTCTGCGATTCAAGCCTATTTGTAGTGCTGGACTAGTGGGGCAACCAGGGCCAGCCCTGTAGCATAAGCACTGTGCCACACCGTTCTTACCTCCATCTTGCTGTTGTCCAGGCCGGACAGTGACATCTCCTCCATTTTCATTTGCAAAAACTAAAGGAGGAGGCACTGCTGACTACATAGTGTAGCGCAGCAGGCATCGGGGGCTACAGAGCTGCAATAGGGAAGAAGACAAAGAAAACACATTACGTCTTCGCACCGGTAGCCTAATGTGGTTCAGCTATGAATGCAGGCGGCTACCCAGCCTATAGCCTAAAAAAACAGACTAAAGCAAGTTCTCCTTGTTCAGTTCTGACATACATGGCCTGCTGACAAAAAACACGCCGCATACGCAGCTTTACCATCACAAACAACTTCAACGCGGAGGATTAAAGGTGGTTTAACACAATGGCGGCGTACGGTGCATTCTGATTTCACAAACCTCGCAACCATGTTGCAAACCTCCAGAAGCGAAAACGAGCAGCCGTCCAAGACACTTTCAATAAGCGTACCCATTATTCACTTTCCTACTATTTCACTACCGAAGTTGTCCAATTAATCTGTTGACATCTCAATTGTGGCTGGGTGGACTGCTACTAACGAGCAGATAGCCCATCAAGTCTGAATTAGGCTACTGGTAAACTCTGGGCAGACAGTAATCGACTTATTACAGACTCACGCATTTGATTGTTGACAACAGTGGTGTCCCGATATTCCAGCCGGCAAAAGCACACAGCAAAAAAAAATTGAGCAAGGGTCTTTGTCAAGTACGCTATGCTGTTACGTTGTAACGCCATGACCAAACATCAAAGTAACATTGTGCTTGCAACACTGCCTGGGCAGTTACAAATGGTACGTCTACAAAACGAGAGTGGGCCATCGACCACGCTTTTGTTTCCATGGTTGGTAGATTAATTCAGAGGAAGACATTACCTGTTCTGAAGTGAGCGTTTAATTCATTTGGCACTTTTAATCGACGTTACTCACCGAGAACCGAGCGGGCCGTTGCAGACTTCGATTGAGCATACCTTCTTCTTACTCCAATGCGACTGCTCATTTGATCCAATCGATATTCAAATCAGATTGAGGTTAATGTTCAAAAATGTAGTTATACGAAAGAGAGGGACAGTGGATAGTCAAGGCTGCTGTGTGACACCCTTCCGCTCGCAGTCTATATTAGAAGTCATATATCGCTGTAACCAGCCAAGCTAAGTCCATCGCCTCCTATGCATTGCTGTCAGCGGGCTTGCGCTCATCTCCAGGCTGGCCAATCGATAGCCAAACGCCACTATTCACTTGGCAGAGATTGTAGGAATTCCTTCTGCGAGAACAAGACACATACTCTGCGTCGTTGTACAGAAGAAGAATTGAATTAACTGAAATTAATGAAATTAAAAATATCTCAGTTAAGCCCCTTTTCCCTATTAGCCTGTTTAGCCTACTTAATTCTTTGCAATTTTCATTATGCCAATGGGATGACCCTACAAGTAACTTCCTTTTCTCATATAATTATGCAACAACAGTTAGAGTAATCAGCATAGTCTGTAGCTATAGTCTATTCTGATTTACAATGATGTGCGTTCTGTAAGGGTTGCACAGAAAGGTCACGTGTATGGTGACAAAACGGAGGTGAAAGGTTTATTTTAGCATCTGCAGCTATTGTAAATAAAAATCTCTTTCAGCAATCAGTCAATCAACAAACAGGATTTGTATAACTGAGACAAATAAAGCACACACATATTAAAGGAGAAATCTGGTCAATAGCCCTGTTGTACAAGGTCACTGAATGCTGTCTGCGGGAATAGGAACCAGAAAATGTGATGCAACATAGACTGAATAACAAACCAATAATTAATGTTAGCTCAGTGGGGCATAGCAAAATGAAATTAAAAGTAAGTTACGGTGCCCCATTCAATTAGTGTTAGCCGCTGGTTAACTCTGGTCTATACTGTATCAGTCAAGTCATGACCAGTTCTCATTCTTTTTGGCTACCTACAGCACTCATGACCTCAAACAACAAGGCTATTGATTGATTCACACAGGATTTCTCATTTAACCCTCCTGTTGTGTTCGTTTCATGGTCACAATTTTGGTGTTCCGATCAAAAATGACCAGAGCATTAACTTAATACATATAATACATAAATAATACATAAATTATCAGCGATTATCATCAAATTTTGTGATAGACCTCTGTATCAATGTGGATATTACAAATTTAAAACTTAAGTGTATTAATTATGGCCTGTTGGCTTTACTGAATGAAGCCTATGTAATTCAGCAAGGGAGAGATTTTATTGTAAATAGGTTTTTGGTGGAGGCTGTCACTGGAAGCAAAAATAGGGAGTGAGAAGTATGTTTCTGTTTCTGTAAGTGAGCACAAACACACTTACACTCATCATCTGATCTGTCAGTAAGACTGTATGTGGCTGAAAACAATTTTTGTACATTTACTGTTTTCTCACATATGAATTTTCCTACAACACACACAGGTGTAACAAAATTTAATAAAACACCCAAAATGTTTAGAAATTTTTTAAAATTTGTATTTGTGTGTCAGATAGCCTGTATGAACAAAGTCATGGAGCCCCACGACCATCCAATTAGATTAAGTATTTAATCTAAGCATTTTTGAGAGGGACAAAATGTGATTCGGGTCAAAAATGGCCGGAACACAGCAGGAGGGTTAAGCACCTTTACTGGAAAATCTGATACTGATATGCACTGACAATTTGATATATGACAACAAAGACTTAAACTATGAAGGGAATAAAAGATGGAAAGGTCACAAAAGCATTGTAGCTAAAAGATTATCAAGAGCAAATAAACAGGCAAAAACAGATATCATGATTCATATGACAAATAAATTATGAATAAAAAGATTATTAATACATATGGCAATGGTTAAGTAAATCAATAAAAGCAATGAAGCCACATAAAAGACTGTTTACTGTTTAGGCAAGCTGTCTCAAGGCACACTCTGGTAAGATAAGGTTGTCTTAAGGCAAGATCTGCACACTCTGAAACAAGAGCACTTAAAATCTTTTAAGGAATGTTGAAAGTGAAATCTGGTGTGAATCACTGTTAGCTGCTGTTAGCTACATGATTTCTCCTTTAAGAACATGTGTCCATGGATAACCAAAGGGTTTATTGAGGTATTGAATTTCATATAGCAATTCATTTAGAAAAAGAAATACAGGTTGTAGTTCAGAAATCACCAACCTGTCATACATCAATGCATGTTACACAAAACCCTGACATTTCATTGAAAGCTTTCGAATAAGGGTGTGTTCCCTTGAGGAACAAAACTCTCATATTCTGACATAAAGCAAAGATTTCCAGTGATTTTGTTGAAATAAAAAGAACAGTGTTTACGCATGGCACGTGGTTCCTAGCGCTTGCTGAGCAGATACCGGCTCCCATCTTCTCCCATCTTGCCAATGTAGCTGACCAATTTTCATTCTTCATGTCTTGAAAAAGTACCATGCTGTCCATGGTGTATCTTTAACAGTCATTGGCCTCTGTGTCTTCTTCATTAAATCTCCAGTACAGGGAGGGGAGGGGTAGAGGGCGTCTAGATGTGTATGGGCCTCCGAGAGGCAGGGTATATGAGCAGGTTTATATGTTTATACTCCAAGCAAAAGACAGAGACAGAGTCTTTTGTCTGTGTTTCATCTGTGGATGGCATCTGGGAATTGAATGAGGAGTCTAAGGGAATATCTATAGGGACATCTGGGACTTGAATGAGGAGTCTAAGGGAATATCTATAGGGACATCTGGGACTTGAATGAGGAGTCTAAGGGAATATCTATAGGGACATCTGGGACTTGAATGAGGAGTCTAAGGGAATAGCTATAGGGACATCTGGGACTGAAAGAGGAGGGTAAGGGGAACCTATACAGTGCACCTATTGGGGGTATCTATCAGGACGTCCGTGACTGACAGAGGAAGGTATGGAATATCTTTAGGAGCCTCTGACACAGAGAAGAGAGTAGGGAATACTTATAGGAGCATCTGAGACTTCAGAGAGGAGGCTAAGGAAATATCTATAGGGGCATCTGAGACTTCAGACAGGAGGATAAGGAAATATCTATAGGGGATCTGAGACTTCAGACAGGAGGGTAGGGGGTATATATCAGGGCATCAATAGGGGCATCTGGGACTGAAATTGGAGGATAAAGGAATATCTTTCCACGCATCCATTGGGGGTCTTTATCAGGGCATCTGTGACTGGCAGAGGAGGGTAAGGGGGTATCTCTACGGGCATCTATATGGGCATCTATAGTGGCATCTGTGATTCTGCATACACATCTACTCCTGGCTCTTCCTCCAATACCACCTTGGCATCGTCTGCATCCAGCTGCAAAGATAACAATCGGCAATCACATATTACTATGACAACAAGAGACGAGGACCAGCAATCACACGTTATGACAATTACAGACAAGGACCAGTAATCATGCATTATAGACAATTCTAAACTTCATCACACATTAACTACTGGAGATCATTATGAGTTAATGAAAACCTGATTTATTTACCATACTGTACAATATACTTTTCATGGTGTTTCACAAAACCAAGTAAACACCAATACAAGTTGGACATAATGTATATAATTTAGTTGGCACCTTGCATGGCAGCCTCCGCCACCGGTGTGTGAATGTATGTGTGTGAATGGGTGAATGTGAGGCATCCTCTGTAAAGCGCTTTGAGTACTCGTAGGAGTCGAAAAGCGCTATATAAATGCAGTCCATTTACCATTTAGCTCAGCGTTCTAACTAAATAATGGTGAATTATGTGAGTGGAAATTTAATGCTGTGTTTCTCAGAGGTTTAAGCTGTTTAATCTAACTCTTTAATAGCACAGAGTTATATACAGTAAATCTAAATGTGCAACCTAAAGCTGTTGGTGCAGGGCCATAGGTGACTTACACATTTCATCTCGAGCTCAGTGAAAAGCCGTCCGGTCATGAACATGCGAAGTGGAATTGTGAGGATGAGGATGAAGGGCAGCGCCAACGAGATGGGACTGGACTTGATGATCCACAGAACTGCCAGACACACCATCTGGATGAGGGTGAACATGTGCATTCGGTTTGTCTTCACCTGTGCGGAACAGAGGGAGGAAAAGGAGAAAACACCCATTACAACCAAAGGCCTTCTAGTCCTCCTATTAAATCGACTCTGGGAAAACCAAATGGACAGTAAAACTAAGCATCACTGTTTGCACTGCATACTGCATAGTGCGTAATGCCAGTGAAGAAAATGGTACATACAGTAGATAGATAGATAGATAGATAGATAGATAGATAGATAGATAGATAGATCCCAAAGGAAATGTAGGCGTCCTGTAGCTTATGACAAACAAAAGACAGACATACACTATACTATAAAAGCACAGTATAGGAAACGCTAAATAACACACTAGACAAACACAGCTGCAAGAGAAGGTAACCAATCATGTTGGTGCAGGAAGTCGAGTAGGTGCTCAAGTGAGAAAGTAGGTGGGGTCTATTGCTAAAACTGATACTAAAAGAGCCTGAGGGCCTGATTCTCTTAACTAGACAAAGCCATCTGGGTCATCGGTTCCACTAGCTTAACTTACTGGACCTATGTAGAAACTGATGGTGAAACTCCCTCTTGGTCTTACAATCCTGTCATTCAGGGTCAGATTAGTTTTACAGTTTGGCCTGTATTTAGCAGATCAGCATATGTGAGAACCAGGCTATTTACAATCACCAGTTCCTTAGAATTTTGGGTAACATTTTCTATGAACCCAGTATTCATAAGTAATTATGAATGCTTATATGACGTTCATTAGAATGTATAAACAGCAATGAATACTACTGTCATTGTTATAAGGCATTATGAACTCATTATAACCCTTTATGAATACTGGGTTTGTAGAAAGTGTTACCAAATTTTGTCAGGTATATATTAAAGACAGGAGCCAGTGCACGCACCGCGGTGGCATAGGGTTCGTTGGGGTGGTACTTCTTGGGCACTAGCAGAAGCAGCATCCGGTCCCAGAGTTGAATGCCACTGAGGGAGGTTATGCCCATGTAGAGGAAGATCCCAAAGAGAGCCGTCATGGGGATCATCTTCAGGATGGGCTCCATCAGGATCGACAGGCCTGAGAGACACACATGGGGGAATTAATGGTGGTCAAAACCACTTCACTTTTACACTGACTTACTCACTTAAAGGAAAAGTCCAGCATAAATCAACTTATAGCCCTGTTGTCCAAGTTTTATGAGTGCTGTCGGTAGAAATAGAGGCGAGAAAACACCCACAGCCCTCAGGGACCTCAGACAACAGGGATATGGGTTATTTGACTCCAGACCTTTCCTAAGCATCATCTTCAGGGGCATATTAGGACACAGATGACTCAACTGCATAAGGTGGGACAACCAAGATCACTGAATACTGACCGACAGACAGAGCAATATAATACGTTACAAAGGAGCAAATGTGAATAGTTCTGGTCTGCATAAGTGGAAACTTCACATTAAGTCACAACATAAACTTTTCAATAATCTTCTGTATTTGCGTATGAGTGTTTGATTTTTGTCTGCTTAAAGGTGGATTTTCTCCCCTTGCGAAAATAGAACACTGAACTTAACAAACGTTTTTACCCTCTCTGACTGAAGTGACCACCTTTAGATATTCATGTGCAGCTTGAGATCTAACTCACATTATGAACATTCTGGCACAACAGGATGGATGCAGACATGAACATAAAGAACTGCAGCTCTCACAATGCCAAAGTCTTCTCAATCTCTTTAATGTACTGACTGTTTAATTGCTTAATTGCTTGCTTAATTGACAAATAATAACACATTTATGCCCTTATGTTTTTAAGCCAAATGTCTTTACTTTGTTAAATGTTTTTTTTGTTGTCATTGTTGATATGTGGTTTTGGACAAAACCATCTGCAAAACATAGCATAAACATATACATTGTTTTATTGTGGTAGAGAGTGGAACTAGAAAAAAAACTCACCAACCAGTAACGCCACCAACACTCCACTTATCCTCTGTTCCAGAACTTTCTCTATGACAGGCTTTGGGCCCTTGCTGGTGACCGTGAGGGCGTTGGCATGAGTGACCGAGCGTACGGTAGTAGCGCTCAGCCAGGGAACCCCGAAAAGGGCACTGAGACCCCCCATACTGACCAGCAGCAGCAGGTCAAAGTGGAACCCTGAACCCTTGGCCATCTTCCTCTCCGGCTTGCTAATGATCAAACTGGACCGTCCAGAGGAAGAAGAGGTGGAGGAAAAGAAAGTGGGACAAAGTGACAGTTACAAGATGGGTCATTTAATGTAATTTGACAACCACATATTTTAGTAATGTATGGACTCTAAAATCTTAAGTTCTTTTGTAAAGACTAACATTCCAGGAGACATTTTTAAACTGAAGTGATATAAATTCAATTAATTTACAATAGAATTGTCCTGTGGCGCTTTACAGACATTAACATGGAGCACCTAAGAGCAACAGGGGCAAGGAAAAACTCCCTTGTGGTAGTTATTCAAGGAAGAAACCTTGAGCAGATCCACAGCACGGTGTATGTGTGTGTGTGTGCAAGGATGTTTGTGTGTGTGTCTGTGTGCATGTGTGCGTGCGTGTGCATGTGTGTGTAAGTGAGTGAAAGGGTGAGTGTAGTGTGCTAGCCTACTCACGTAGTGATCTGAGACTCGAGGAAGATGAGGATGAAGACGAGGATGGCTGGCACCACGCTGGCAAACATCATCCACACAGGGAAGGTCTTGTGCTCCCCAAAGGGGTTGATCAGCCAGCCCCTCATTTGTGGGTTAGACACCTGTAGACCCTTTGGCACCACCAGTTTCTGCCCAGGTGAAGGGAAAGACAGGGTATGCTGAGGCAACTCAAGCCAAATTATTTGTGTAGCACAGTCTTACTGTAAGTAGAAAGGATCCTATGTCAGCTCATGTCAGTTTATTTGTATAGCACAGTCTGAAGTAGAAAACTAAAGAATGCATCTAATGCATATGTTTCTAATTACTGAATTACTGTGACTCACTAATTACTTACTAATTAATTAATACTTGAATCGTGTCAAACAGGAACGTTTTAGGTTAGCATCAGACTTGTCATGGCAATCTTGATATTATGTCAATCTTGAAATATATAGTATTATACAGAGTTGAAAACACATGTACTATATATGTGATGACATGAAATGTTATGGGATGTAATGGTTCTAGAAACATGCTGGCTGCTAACATTGCATCCCAGCGCTCACCTGAGTGTAGGTATCCTCAATGTTGATGTCCACCAGGATCATGATGAAGATAGCGATAGGCACGCCGAAGTCACCCATCAGACGACGCAGCTGGGTAATACATGAGGACAGGGAAGTATAAAATACACAGTTCTGGCAGGTCTGGCAGATCTGCCCTACGTACTACACTACAGATCATGTTGTAAGCAGATGGTCATAATAGGTCGTAAATCATAATATCTTCATAATGTCGCACACTATCCCCTATCCCTCACCTTTCCTGGCAGGAAGGTGCCGTTCTTGAAGATGCGCAGATAGTAAGCGATGGAGAAACATCCCAGCATCAGACACATGGACAAGAGGGCGGTGTTGGGGTACGCCCGCATGACGGTCTTAGTCACCGTGCTGACATTGCCTGTGACGTTGTCATGGACTTGCTGCTGGACCTCCATTGGATGCCAGGGGTCCTCTACAGTGTCATTCAGGCGGTCATAGTTCAGGATAAGAGGGTGGGCCTTAAAGACCTGCAGCACAATGGAGGAGAGGACAGCAGACTTTAGTTAAGGACTAGTTCAAGACTGTTAACTATGAGTCATTAAGGATTAATAAATCAGGATTAGATCAAGACTGCTACCTATGATTAACTCAGATTACTAAATCAGTGGAAGATCAAGACTGTTAAATATGATTAATTAAGGATTACAAAACAAGGACTAGATCAAGAGCGTTATCTATGTTGAAATTAAGGATGAGAAGTAGACGAATAGAAAGAGAAAGGGATGGTGGTAGAAGGTGTGGATGAGAGTGTGGTGTTACCCTGCCCAGCTTGGCGAAGGTCTCGTAGATGAAGATGAGGGAGATGAGGATGGAGAAGATCTCCTGCGTGAACCGCGAGATGAACCGGACCAGGAAGCTGCCCTCCGCTGCAACTATCAACACGACGATGACCACCAACCACACGCCAACCCACACCCTGCCCACAATGTACTCAATGCCCTGGGTCTTGCAGAACTATGGGAATGGATGGGAGAGGGAGATGAGAGTGACTATGATAATGATGAAGATGAAGATGAAGGCATACGTCTCTGGAATATGTGAGTTATGATAGGACAAGCAGTGGTCCAGGAGGAGCAGACAGTGTGTGTGTGTGTGTTTGTGTGTGTGTGTGTGTGAGACTCACAGCATAGAAGGCTTCCTCAAACACCTACAGTGGACTAGGTGGACCAGACAGATAGAGAGAGAGGGATAGGGACTTTGCGTGTGTGTGTGTGTGTGAGAGAGAGAGAGAAAGAGAGAGACAAAGAGAGCGAGAGAGAGAGAGAGAATGTGAAACACTCACGGCATAGAAGGCCTCCTCAAACACGAGCAGTGGGCCAGAGAAGCCGATGACGAGCACAGGCTGGGCAGCCACCAGGCAGAAGATGATGCCCTGCACTGACGTGGAGATCAACAACTCAGGAACGCCCATCATGTTGTCCACCTTATCAGCTGCGAGCAGAGGAGGGGCCATACAGAACAGTCACAATCTCATTAGAGCAGACAGGCATCAATCACTATCGCATCAACCAATTGAAAGTGAAAAGTGACCATTTTTAATGATTGCATTTTGGAGAGACAATGAGCATATTCAGCTTCAGCTATGGCTTAAGCTGCTGTCTTCAAAGCAATGCATCATGGACTTCTGGTCAATACCCACCATGCATTACTTTAAGTCAATCAGCCAGCCAGCGAGTGAACCATCTCAAAAGCACTCTCAAAAGCAAAACTAATTGTCCTGCATTGTTTGACTACCCAAGACCTTCTAGACCTTACTGGAAGGGTAGAGCCTGAGCCTGTAGGTCATAATTGATGAGACAGGTCTATGGACCCACTGCTTGACTGCATGATATTACTTTAAATAGATGTCTTCATGAGCTAATACCCACTCTACTGAACAGCAAACAATGGAAACAAACCAACAAACAAACAAACAAAAGTGCTCACCCAGAAGCCCTCCAAAGGTGATGGCAGGTGATAGTGCGGCGAAGTAGATGAAGATAACGGCAGCCAGCACCTGTGCGTTCATGGCGTCTGTGATGTCACTCCTGTAGTGCTGGTAACGTCTCCGAATGTCTTTTATCATGCCACCGAAAGGAATGCCTGTGCGCACGAGTGGATCCTCAGGGGGTTGCCCAGACGACGCGATGGACGCTAGATACACACACACACACCCAGGAAATAAAACACACAAAAACACACATAGCATTCCACATCAATCATTCGCACATCGAAACTTACCATTTGCAGTTCTTTTTTAGGACTAACCTTATCAGGGCTTGTGTCCTAGGCCCAGTGCAGCAGTAGCCTACACGTGCACTAGATTGCTATAGCATCTAGCGATTAATACCAAACCATGTTGCCTTTCAAATATGAAGTTGCAAAGAAGATTTTTTTGTCCTAATGCTGTTGCATGCAGGGTCCCACCCTCCTTATTGCCAGTCCATTTACCATCTAGATGATTTTATATTAATGTAAAAATAGCTTACATAGGATTCCTATGCATCCTGGACTGTATGTTGGCTGTTCTTTTCCAAGTTGAGACTTGTTTGCCATGGTGATGGAACAACGACTATTGAAGACTGCCAGCTACAGGTCAACACAACCACTATAACTTCAAATGCCTAAACATATTAAATCCTTTTTCTGAGGAGCTTTGTTTATAGATCACGAGCTGTGCTCTCAGCATTCTGCATTGAACAGTGCTGTTTATTTATGTATTATAACCTTTACTTGGATGGTTTAGACTCAGTCAAGAGGTGACAGATATGCTTTCTGTGGTGGAGACATACAGTGTTTACTAAACACATTTAACCTGAGCCTTGACTGTGAACAGACTCTGAAAGTATGCATTCAGGTAGGTTATAAGAGAAAGAAAGTTCATTATTCCTTTTCATTGTTAATAATAATAATAATTATCTTATATACGTTATAGTGTAGAAGGACCTCTCTATGGGGGATGTCTACACAGGGGTGACACAGCGTGTACCTCACACTCTGAACCTCACACTCTGCTGCTATAGCTATGCTGCTACAGCCCTTGGACTGCACATCTGTACATCTGTATATACTTAATACATCTGTATATACTTAATACATCTCTACATAACTATCTCTATAGCACATCTGTATATACTTAATACATCTCTACATAACTGTCTCTATAGCACATCTGTATATTGCCCTTATATTGAATCTATATAGTACATCTGTATATTACCCTTACTATCTCTTCACCTTACATGTATATTGCTCTTCTGCCTATTTATTATTACTACTCTTATCTGTATATAATTTGCTCTTTAACTGTACATACTGCATACTGTATAGACTGCACTTGCTGCTCTTTGCACTTCTGATTAGATGCCAAACTGCATTTTGTTACCTGTATTTATACATGTGTAATGACAATAAAGTTGAATCTAATCTAAAAAAAAATACATACAAAGACACACACATGCAGATATGGTCATCACAACCAGTAAATGTAGTTTCATTACCAGCCAACCTGTGGGGTGAATTTCTAGAGGACGATGAAACTTCTACTAACTTCTATACTAACTAACTGTATACTCTTTTCTTTTACTACGGACGGAGACTGCATCATTAGCCAGTTAGCCACGGCACATTCTGGAAACTCTTCTCACCTTATCTCCAGCTGCAGGGCAGCTCCAGTGAGCAGTGTGTGTGTCAGCTGGGTGATGGTGTGTTTTGAGGGTCTCTGAGGGCCGCTGGCCTACATTAACACTTAATTAAAAACAGCACCAGAGGGAGCCGCAGAGTCATGTGTGTGTGTGTGTGTGTGTGTGTGTGTGTGTGTGTGTGTATTATCCAGACTGCGGGTATAGAGGTGTTTCCCCTGTTTCTCTATATACACTGTCCTCACAAAAAATTGTCAGCGCACCTATGAATGAGCTAATTATAAGTGACCATTTCCTGTGATAGTTGTACATGTCTCTGTGTGTGTGTGTGTGTGTGTGTGTGTAACTGTATGTTGCTCCTCACCTTTCCGTGGCTTGAGGTCAAGGCGGATCTGTGGGTCAGAGGGGCGGAGTCTGTCCTGCAGGAGTTTCTTCTGGAAGCCAATCAGAGATGACAGCATGGCCTCACTCTGGATCTCAGTGGGCGGGATCACAATGCTGCAGTCCATGAAGTCAGCCACAGCATCGGTCAGCTCATGGTCATTCTGAACCTGCAGTGCTGCTTGATTAAACACCTGTGTGAGGGCGAGCGGAAATGCTCATTTACACACCTGTATGAGGGAAAGCATGTTTGTGTGTGTCTATGGAGACGGTGTGTGTGTGAGTGTGTGTGTGTGTCTGTCTGTATCTTACTCTGTCAGCCATAAGCGCTGCCATGGCTCGACCTGTCTCATGGTAGTCTATGTCACTTTTGGTCGGTCCAATCAGCACAAACACGAAGCGAACTGGCACAGGAGCCTCCAGAGCCGCCTCCAGAACCTTAGCCTCTTTCAGACGCACAAACGCCACAACGGGTTGGTCCAGGAAGTCCAGAGCACCTGGTGCACACACACACACACATACACACACACATGCATATTATGCATTTGTGGATTGTGTACACTATATGTAGATTGATTACACAAAATTAACAATAATCCAAACACACACAGTAAATACACTATTGGATACACAAATGCACAAGGAAAGAAACACATAAGCGCAAAAAATAGATTATTCAAATATTGCATTATACAAAGAATAATCTTGTTTTAGTTTGACTCACCAACAAGTACCATGGATGCTTCAAGGTTCTCAGATGCATCTCTCTGGATGGACAGATAGATCAAATCTGACAAACTTGATCTTTGCACATTTTAGATTATGACTGATATGATGTTCTGTTTGATAATTATGCAGCATAAGATGAAGTCTTAATGATTATGCTTTGTCATGTTACAGATTATGATGAAGATACTCCCAACCATATGAAGCAGTAAAAGGAACTCAATGATGTGAAACTATTCATGGTTGCTTAAGGCATCAGTTTAGTGGATCTCATGTAAGGGTTATATTTGAATATTTGGTAACAACTGAAATAATGGTACAATCCATATGTTTAAGCAATGTTTACATCCTAGTGTGCCACTAAAAAATGCTGAGTTATTTCTGGGTAACTGTAATAAATTCACATGCTGGGGTAAGTACATTTTGTAATTGACCCATAATTGGTTCACAGTTGTAAAATGGCAACCCTCTGTGTTAGATTAGTAATGAAGCACAAAATCTTAATTCGTAGACATGCCAAACCACTGTCAAACGGACAAGACCTTTTCCCCCTCAGAAAAATACCACCACAAAAGAGGCTGCTGGTTGCTTATTGTCCTGTGTGCAGCACTGTGGATTTTTCCAACCTTTCAATTTTAAACTTACATTTACATTTATGTATTTTGCATTTATCCAAAGTGACTTACAAAAGAGGATAACATTCAAGCTACAACACAATGAAAGAAACTAACAAAGAGTGCATATTGCTAACATAAAAAAATGCAGTATTTTAAATCGGAAGTGCAATAGTGTAAAAAATGTGCAGTAAACTACATTAAGGTAAACCCATACCCATAATTTGAATTGCCCTAGAGATGAATTGAGTTAAATTGTTTTAGAGATTAATTGTTTAGCTAACGTAAATTGAGAGTGCTTGTGAAAATAAACCTACCTGTATCTTTAAAACAAACTAACGTTAGCGACATTAGCAAAGATCATTGATACCGACATGGCATTAGCTTCCTAGCAAGGCGTTGAAATTTTGAGCTCAAGTAGCAGCCATGAGTTCTTGGTGTTGTGTAATTTTATTTTAAATAAGTTATTTCAAACCGTCTTAATTATAAAAGTATCGATTTCATACTTGATTTAACATAAGTGATCTGCCTAGCAGTGATTTAACATAAGTGATCTGCCTAGTAGTGTAGGCGTCTTCGTTGGGTAGTTAGGTCTGTTACAAAGCTACAATAGCTACAAAGCTATGAAACAGCATTGGGACTTGCTGGTACAGACAAGAGGGAGAGTTAAGTGATGCCTGGTGCTGTAATGACTGGTAGGGAAACAACTTGGTAGGTACACATTTCTCTACCAGTAGCACATGGACATCAAAAACCCACGCAGTATTGCCTGTTCATCTAATTGAATGGTCATCTGCAATATTTGAGAGTGACTCCTTGAGTTTATAACGTTGTCAAAGCAGCGACTTGAAAACAGAAAAGATACCAGATACGCCGCCTAGTTGTATGTAACATTTCCAGCGTATTTGTAGAAAGACGACTACATGAAAATAATTCAAGCCAGGTAGGAATTAAGTAAACAACTGTAACCAAAATCCCCCAAGTGTCTCTGCTGTACGCCGCCCAAAAACGCTGGGATATGGGTCGAGGTAGTCAAAACTTAGTGTAACTCTTAGGAAAATGTAGGCTACAGATCATCGTCCAAAAATGAAATTGCGGTGTGTACGTCAGTACCACAATGTGCACTGTTTAATGTTATACAGTGTCATCATTGCTGTTTGACCTTAAACAAACAGTATCCTTTGTTAGTGATTTGACATTTGAGGACCCACAGAGGATTCACATAAAATGTTGTAATAAGTCTATCAATATAATCAATATAACTGACAATAATACGGACATTCTAACCTGCAGATTTTTTTCATTCGCGCTGCAAGAGGCTTTCGTTTTAATTACACGAAATTATCCACATTATCCACTCACAAATGCAATATGCAAATGACTGGTGGGCGTCCGGGAGCCACTATCTAAATACGGGTGACATCCCGCATTCTTTTTGAGCGACCTGTAACTTTAGCAACTGCGCAGCTCAGCTACATTACATTGGGCACTTGCTTCCTGACGAAAACGCTAAGGGACGCAAATGAATAGTATAGATAAAAATTGTAACATGTTATGACAATCATTAGAAGCAGTCATCATTGGCCAACTTTTCAAAGTGCATGTACAAGAGGCTAAATTACTTCAAATATTTAATCTATCTGGATTTAGCTTTAGCATGCTAGCGCTACTGACTCTGACATTACCTCCCATAGTTAAAAAATAAATTACTCATCGAACAGCTTTAATCCCCGACCCAGCTAGGGTCGTTTAGATGACACCTCTCTGAACGAGTAAACTCACATCACGAAAACCGATTTCAGGAATGTTTATTAAAGTTAAGGATCTCGAGAATAAGAGACTCCTCGCTCGTCGCCATTGTTGATATAGGAAATGCCGGAAATTGGTATCCCTCTCACTTGAGAGAAAATGACAGCTTGACAGGCGAATTATTAAAACGACAGTGACAAAGTTTTCATGTTTATTAACTCAATTACTGTAGTGTTTAAAGGTGATTACGAGCAGTATAAACACAGCCTGCAACCGAGTACGGGCTAATCATTAGCAACTAGCATGCATGCCCTGGGGCTGGTTCATGGTTAGGTATGCCTACCAAACAACGTGAGCCATGTTCATGCCATGTTTTCTTAACGTCGGCCCTTATTCGTCACAGAAAACAAATATACTAATTAACCTTGGTAAGGTTAATGACCTTGGTTATGAAAATGATATATTCTCTCTCTATATATATATTCAAACATATAGATAACCAGGCCATTTTAATGGTCACTTGTTTTTCACAGCTGACTGTTTGGCATGCGTTCCAGGACATTAGCCTACATGATCCCTTTTTCACATGACCCTGAACTAAGGCATTCTGACCCAAGTCTTTGCAAAGGTAATGTTCTTTTATTATTAGATTACTTCATAGTCTTAACAAAAGTGATAAATTATTTGCAAGAACAATGTGTTAAACTTCTGTCCTCAGCCCCAGTAACAATCGTGCCTCCACCTCATCCTCCCTGTCCACCCCATTCACAGATCCTTAACCTCTGAGCACCAGGCCACTTCTACAATTATATCAGATGGGAATCACAAGCATTTCTTTAGCCCCACATTAATTTGGTAATATTAATAAATGATTCAAGCACAGATAATCTTAATACCAGACCATTTTTTTTTGTTCTGCATTTTTCCCAGTTGCATCACCTCTCCCCCTGACTATCCATCATGCCTTCCAGTCAATTATTCCAAATGATCCCTTTTTCAGTCTTTGTACAGGTAATGTGTTTTTTTTTTTCTTTGCTGTTGTTGCTTTTTGTAATTACTTAAAGTTTTATCATAATGAAAGAGATCAATCATGGACAGAAACAATGTATCTGATATCTGATAATCCAGTTCCAGTACCTCCTCTTTGTGCCTTAACCCATCCTCCCTGTTTGTCCCATCTACATATCCTCATCCTCTGTGCACAAGGTCTTTACAATACTTCTGCCAGATGGGCATCACTACCACTACCCTTTTTTTTAATCCCACATTGGGACTGGGGAAGTCAGGCTCTGTTCATTGCTCTGGAAAATCTCTCTACTGTCTGTAAACAACTCTTCTCAAAACTTCTCTTGACAGAAGCTGTACGGAAGAACTGGTCTACTGCAGCAGAGAGTGAGGTAGATTGTTATACCATCCACTGGAAGCATGTACAACATCTGATTTATAAATTGGCTATATGTATGTGTGCATAACATGTAAAATGTAATTAAGATACAGTATAATAAAATAATCCTATAATACAGAAAAATAAGCCAACTTTAATTAACCAAAAAGAATTATAGATTAACTTTTAACCCAGAACTGTGGTAGCATTAACCCAGCAGTGAGTAATCGTCTACCAAAAGTTAGGTATAAAACACAACCCATTATTTTAGGTCAAATTGATAACTCAGCCGAATGGATTGCTGTAGCCCAAGGTTAGGTCAGTCCTCTTTTTACTCAGCACATAACTCAGGTTGTAATTGGGCTACTTTTTAACCCAGCAGTTTTTAGAGTGTACCTCACTGTGTGTTCACTGTGTGCTGTGTGCGTCTCACTAATTGACAATTGGGATAAATGCAGTGGCCAAATTTCAAAAGGGTATGAATGTACTCATACACATTATGTATTGGGCTATATGCAATTTGGGGGCATAACTAATTATGAACTCAGTACTTATTAATGGTACTTGTAATCCTTCAAAGTTACATGATCATTCATGGTGAGCTGCCTAAATCCATCCACATCTTTCATTACCTCATGGATTAAATCATGAGTAATAGCTTAACATGAACTAAGCATATGTATTGTAGCCTACCATTTTTGTTACCAAAAGGTCTTTTTTTCCTGAGCGATGGTTCTTTGAAGATGAACAGTTATACAGCATATAACTGATTGTGTTGATCAGAATCAAACTGAGCTGATTACTGGTTATGCAGTAGAAGGCTGTCATTATGATTTTTCAGATTGCTAGTTTTCTCACCCTCTCAGCCACTGAATATGTCTTCATCTCACTTCCTGCTGTTAGTGGTTGTGTCTCTTGTGGTTGGCTAAGAAAAAGAAAAAGGTGTTCACAAAGAGGTCA
Organism: Tenualosa thibaudeaui; assembly: GCA_027481765.1. Classification (NCBI taxonomy): domain Eukaryota; kingdom Metazoa; phylum Chordata; class Actinopteri; order Clupeiformes; family Clupeidae; genus Tenualosa; species Tenualosa thibaudeaui. The sequence goes on from JAIFZK010000024.1 coordinate 15,458,699, forward strand.
GAGTTATAGCTTATTGTAGCATGTTGACAATGAAGGCAACTGAATGGTGCTGAGTGGTGTGTCCTGCGCTAACACATATACTAGCTCAGCCATGCTCCTGTTTAAGTCAGCTCAGTGTCACTGAGTTCTATACCTTCTGTTCTGGAGAAGAGCTTTTAAGACAGCATCTTTGTTGTTGGGGTCTATGGCCTTTCTGCTGGCCATCTCATCCACCAGCTTCTCTATGATGCTGGCCTGGGTCTTCTCCCTTATGTCCAGCAGCACCACACCTGGGGATGGACACACAGGTATGAACAAGAGATGCAGACGGATTCTGAGAGATAGATGAAGACGGACACATAGGGAATATGAACAGGGTTAATGGATAGTGATGATGATGATGGATGTTGGTATGCTGAGTTGAAATGTTTTGGCTTACTTACAAATGCCCTTGTTTTTGACAGAACACCTCAAATTTATATGGAAAACAAGACTATTCCCAAATGACAACATGGTAACAACATCTCACTACTATGATGACACAACTGCATATAACAGTCAGAGTGTTAAAGCACTGTGTCTTCCCAAGAATGTGTGCAAGCTATCAACATGCTAACAGCATGTTTGGATTGGATGACTGATCATTCAACCACCAAAGTAGACCTTTTACTCAAATGTTGCCTTTTGATTGCATTAGAGTGAATTCTAAGCTGTTGACTCTTACATTAATGACAATTGGTGCAGAATGGAGGGATATTTGAGCTTTTTCATGTTAAAGAGATTGTTGAGTGTGTGGAACCAGGATAAATGAGGATTTATAAAAAGTAAGTGATGACTCCCAGACAGGGACACTGACCGGTGTTGAGTGCCCTGCGCAGCTGGACCAGGCTCTTGAAGGTGAGGTAGGAGACATGTGACTGCCCCCAGCCACCAACCTCAGGATCGTAATTCTCCTCGTAGCCCACCCATCGGCCCATCTCCTGCCAGTAGCCCCGCTGCTGACCCTCTGTACCCATTAGTTCATTGAGCTCCACGTAGACCTACACACACACACACACACAGAAACACATGTACATACGCAAATACACACACACACAGACAGAGAAATACATATACACACAAATACACAAACACATGCACATACACACATTTTGTCATTTTATGGTTGGTTCATCATGCTTTTGAACATGTATTGAATGTGCTCTTGATAAGATTTCTAAATTGGCTGTTATGCTATACTGTAGTGTTTAATATTTGTGGGGTGAAAGGTTTGCTGTTTTTGGTTGTGTAAGTAGGGTCTTCATGACACACACATGTGCGCACATACCACACACACACAGATGCTATAACACAGTGTGTCTGCTTCCTGTCTGTTGGTCAGTGATGATGGACAAATTTAGAAGCATGTTTACAGTAAACAGCCAAGCAGAAGAGGCATGTGGCCTTAAGGCTATGCCAAAGTGGAGGAATGTGTGTGTGTGTGGTTATGTGCATGTTTAAGATGGCACTATATTTGCATGCGTCATGTTTTATGTCTGCTTATCTTTGCTTGGCTTTACCTGTAAATCTCACCAGCAAATTCTCACCTATAAGCTAACCATCACAGACTGGTAGGAAAAATGTGGGCAAGGGAAAGGGTTGGACATAGTTTAATAAGTGTGTGACAGCCCAGTAAACACATGCACGGGTACAAGATATCCTGATTTGTGACAGTCTCACCTGAAACATCTACCTGTAAGTCATTTTCAGTAAACTCCTGTAACTCCTAAATTTTTTTACGTATATCGTAGGGTCTCACGTGAAACTCCATTACCAATAACTCACACAAAGGTAACTTGTGTTTCACCTATAATTCTTTACCTGTAACCTGGGGTCTTCCAGTTTCTCTCTTTACCAACTTTACTCAACTGAGCCCTCTTTACCAGTAACTCATTCACAGGTAACTTCTTGTAATTCCTGCAGTCATTGTTAATTCTTCTACCTGTAAATGTCTCACCTCTTTACCTATAACTCACTCTCCTAACTCTCTCGACAGTCAGTCCCTGTGCTGGTGATGTTCCACCAATCAAAGGTTAGACTGTATTAGGTTGCCCACCTGTCGAGCTCCACCAGTGTTTGCGTTGGTGTTGAAGTTGAGGGCCACTGAAACACACAGAAAAATAATCATCACACATGCTACACACATATACACGCTTACACACACACACACATACACATTTTAAGTGTCATATAATTTTTGACCCTTTAAACAACATAAGAGTTGAAGATCAAGTCAGACATATTTTCCAAAGAAAAGCCTTTGACCTACATTTCACACATACACACACATACATAAATAGTGCCTAAGACGGTATAGGTACAACCAAAGCTATGCTTAATGGGCCATGCCAGGTACACAGGAGTTGCCTCAACATGGTTCACACAGGCGCGCACACACACACACACACGTTCAGGAGAGAGGCACACGTGCATAGCAGAAGCTAATACTGATAACAGGGAGGTTGAGGTGAGCTTAGCCTGTTCTTATCCTGAGCAGACATGGTAGATAAGACTAGGTGTTTGTGGTTTAAGTTGCATAGCATTGCAATTGCATTTCTTTAAAGTCTAGATGTCCAAAAAAGTCATATGAAAACACTGGTTTTGGTCAAAGTCATAATGAGAGCCTCCACTCACAGTAACTTGATAAATTCTTTCTAGAAGGCAGTCTTGCACAGGTTTGTGGCAGTTTTCTCACAAGATGAGTGACCATAAACTCAGAATACAACTTTAAAAAATTACTCAATAGAAGTTACTGTGGTTGCGATGCAAACTTGGTAACATACAGATGTGCACAGTTATAATTACTGTGACCTTACAATCATCATCTTGCATTTTTAACCCCAAATTCAACAATATTGACAGTATTGACAAAACACGTATACTGTCCATGTGTTTACCAGACATGATTTAATATGTCTGTTTTCTCTTCAAACACTCAGGACTATTTTCAAAACAGTGTCTCACGGCTGCAAGAGTGCTACAAATGGCCAAGGGGTTAGATCAAAGACAACCAGATAATCCACTTCTAAGAAAAAGGAAAATGTATTTTATTCCATCATATTTTCATTCTCCAACTATGGTATTTATCTTGTCCTTGACAGATATTTTGAAAACTAAAGCATATTTCTAGTGTTCTGTTTTTGTCACACTTGCTACCCGTCTAAGAAATATATCATGGATCAATAACACTATTTTCTACTTAATAAGAGGCATTTTATATGTGTTTCTTTGCTATTTTGCATGTGTCCCTAGCATTCCCAAATAATATTAAAAACCAGAATGACTGAATCTAGTCTTGTTAACAGGCATAACACCATATCAGTTGTGATAGTTGACAACATGCTGCAGTTTTGTGACAGTGAGGTATCCAACAGCAATGGCATAACTAAATCACAACCTTTCATGAGATGAAGCATAGCTTAAAGGTGGGTGGCTTCTGCTCTGCAATCATTTATTTTCCCTTTTTCTGGGGGTTACTGTCCGCTCAACTCAAACAGTCCCCTCAGCTTTTACCTGACTGTGCCCTTGTGGTGCATATGCATTTCAACTTGGTTCGGCACTGGGTAAGTCCACAGTAAGCATTGCTAATGCTTGAAAGACTTGTGGGAATTATCTCCAATACACACCCATCTATGTACAAACGTAGTGCAGTTGAATCTGCAATATTTCCTTTCTATTTCATATTCAGAGCTTATTATGAGAAATCCCTTTCTGCCAGAGCATAAAAAATGCAATAACTCATAACTAAATGTACTCTATAAGAGGCCTCTCTGTGCTATTTAGCATTTGGACATGCTTACAATGTGTGCAACTGTGTTTGTTTCTCCCTCATCTCTATTTTGTCCAACATTTGGGTTATGGAAGACAATACCAAACCCATATTTCCTATTCAGAAACCTCTAGCCACCTCACTGGAGTGTTCAGAAGCAAAGACAGGATGTTGCTGTGCAACAGAAACAAATGGCTCCTGGTGAGGTGTCACAGGGGCATAAGGCAAGAGTTGAGAAGAGAATGTGTGCTCGTTGCCTAAATTGTGGGCACAATTTAAGTAGTTTACTTATGGCTCTTTTTTGTGTTGAATGAATGAATGAATGAACAAATAAATACATAAATAAATAAATAAATAAAGTAAAATGGGCATTTATTTCCTTAATGTGTGACACGAAAAAGGAGCAGTAAGCTATTCGGAAAGAGCTAAACGTGTGCGCTGAGACTCTGCTCTGAATACGCTGATGGGCTCTCGGCCTAGAAGACTCCTGCATTTAAGCCCGACGCCCACCATACACGGTGCGTCATTATGGAATGCATCTAACATTCTGATATTTCCATTCACAGTGCTGCCATCAAAAACGTTGCAAAATGATACAATTTAGCGCAATTTGATAACACATGCTAACATTGTTAGCATAACAATGACGCGTCGTTTTAATACTATTTAGATCAACAACGGCTTTGTGAACGTTACTATGCAATTAAATTGCCGTTTTTATCAGCCAAACATCAGCTAGATCAACACTGCACTAGTTACTTTTGTTTACCGATGGCAACGGTTCCTAAGGGAAGAAATGTCTTGTTTTAAACCAACCGTATTATTAACTTATTAACAAATAGTTGGCAATAGGAAATATACATGAAATTGATTGAAAACCAAGCAATTTCTTGATGCGTAGGTTTTTTCAACATTTTTCTAAACATCTGTGATAGACGCGTGGCACAAAATCTTGTGGGCTTTGCTCCGTTTTTTTCTTGTCCTGTGGCGCCGCAGACGTGTCCGGTGGGCGCTGGCCTTTAGACTCAGCCCTTTGCGACACCTGAGGTTTTTCAGATGACGTGTTGAGCCATTGTGACGTCCGTCATTTATCCCTTGGTAGGCAAAATGTCAAAGATCAAGGAGTTTATTTGTCACATACATTGAAATACTATTTTAAGACATGTAGTGAAATTGTGTAATAAAAGTTAAAAAGAAAGAATAAAGAAAAACTAATATAAAAAGCTTGAAAAAATCACTGCCAACATGTGAAATCTTGATTAAAGTGAAAATTATGAAAGGCTTTCACATATTGTAGTATTCACTATATTACTTTGCTGGGCAGACTGTTTATTGCTTGCAGCCAGAACGGTAGCTGGACGTACGAATTCGGGATAACCTTGTGGCTAACCTCTGAGATCATTATATAATTTTCCATTAATAAACCCCTGAAATTATCCATGTAGGGTCGCTGCATTTATTTTATTTCATGTTTGGGGAAGCACTGCATGACGTTGTTCACCAGGTAAGCTTCTGTTGTGTTGCCTTAAGCTAACGCTCATTTATATCACCTATGCAACTTACTACGCTGTTATAACTATCTTAAAGTTCATCACTGACATGTGCTGCAACGTACAAAATGAATATGGGTTTTTAAATTCCATGTTATAATATAGGAAGTTTTGCATAGGAAGGTTAACAACCGTTTGTAAGTTAAGGTTAATTTAGCAAAGTGTTTCTGCGGCACCACGTTCACGGCTAACGGTAAGATTAGCTGTCAAACGAATAATTTTCCATTATATTACGGTGTGATACAAGCACACCACCAGCTTGACATAGGCTGCTAATATCCACCTTGTTTGTTGTTGCTTCGTTTAAAAAACACAATAATAGAGTCCTTACAGATTAATGGGGTACATTGAAGCTTACGTTAGCTCTAATGCCTTTACATACTCTAATGACTATGCTAGCGCTTCTGCCTACCAGCTGCCTACCAAGCCTACCAGTGAGCATTATGACGTAGGTAGGTGAAAAACCTCAATAGAGGTCTCCTAAGACATCGGGTGTTTGTCAGTACACACCGAAGAAGGAAGTATTATACAAGTTTCAGTCCAAGAAGTCCAGTTGCCTACAGCTTGGCACTTATGAGTAGCATGACCTGGATGAAGGAGAACTTTCACAGACATACAGGCTTCGATGTCCAGGAGAGGATTGAGTCAAAGATGTATGCAAGAACACAAACTCTGCAGACTGTTAACCAAAGATGCAGTTGAGGTTGGAAAACCTAATATAATTGTAATGCAGCAATAATTACTTAATAATTCATATCAAAACTATGTATCAATAATTACAAAATAATCAATAGCCATATGCATGATTTCCTCATCGCATCTGAATCTATATTCTCTGACTAAACTGGTCTGGAGTCAGTGAGGCCTGTAAACAGGTGAGAGGTTTGAGTGAAGCTGATCTGATGAGAGAACAGGCCTGGCAGCACTCACCTGCAGAGGATAGAGGCAGCAGAAGGAGAGTCCAGACAACAGGAGAGAGGGGCTGACTGACTACACGGCCTTATAAACACAGGCCAGACCTGCTACCGGGTCCAGCCAGTCAGCACGACACACCCTCATACCCTTACAAAGCAGACCTCCATCATACACATACACACACACACTTTAACAAATGGCCACAGCATACACACACACACGCATGCATAACAGTAGGTATTCACAAATACATACGCCAATTTACGTTCCCAAAATGCGTAGTGGTGTGCGTGCACGGACACACACACACACACACCCTTGTGTCCACACTATGCAGGCACACGGGGCATTGTGTTCTGGATGACACTCATAATATTGTTGGAGTAAACATGGTCCCTTTGATAGACATTATCTCTCTCTCTCTTACACACACACACACACATACACACACACACAAGAAGACATTCAGATGTTCACATAGACACACACAGACACACGTACAAGAAAACAACAATGGACACAACCATTATCCCCCCCCCCCCTCTAATCACTCCTGGTTGGACTGTTTGCCCTAAACAGCAGGTAGAGTTTCACCTGCTGGTGCCACACTTAGTGTCAGACAGACAGAGAGAGAGGGTGAGAGCAGGGAAGTGAGTGTGTGTGAGAGAGAGAGAAAGAGATGGAGAGGAAGTGTGTGTGAGAGAAAAAGAGAGAGGGGGGGGGGTGCGAGAGTAAAGCTAACCTTCAACATCTCCTGCAAGAGTCTTCCTCTCCAGGTACATCTTCATTTCCATCTCTTTTCTCCTCTCCTCCTCTTCCTCACCCTCACTCTTCCTCCCGACGGGACTCAAGTCTTCCCTCATGACTGCTCTGAGTCCTGCAGAGGCCCTGTGAGAGTGTGTACAATCACTTAATCGGCCTCTGCAATGATGGGCTTAAAAATGCAAACTGTTGCAGAATTGCCATTATTTTGTGAGGGTAAATTTCATGTTTCAGCGAGTGGTGCTCTTATTTTCTCAAGATACTTCCCATGCAGGTCTTGCAAGAGGAACTGTAGGATGCCAAAAGCACTGGAAATCCAAACCCATTACACTTCATGTGAAAAGTCACCTATGGAGATGCTTTTGACATGATCAAGATCAAGATCATGTGATTATTTCTAGTTCTGTCTGTTTATTTATATCTATTTGTAAAATATCTGTTTTCACTTATCTATTTTCATGATTACACACTGTACAGTCATTTTTGTCATTAGAAATGAATTATGCTTTAGTGCAGTGGTTGTCTCAGCTTTTACCAGCATAAAAATAAACTTTAAGTCCAGACTATATGTGGAAAAAGACCTTTCACAGACCTATCCCCAATACAACCCAATGGCTCCTACATTATTATGAACCATTAATGTATATATAATCTCTCTGTCTCTCTCTCTCTCTCTCTCTCTCTCTCTCTCTCTCTCTCTCTCTCTCTCTTTCAAGCTGTTGTTCATGCATGGGGTACTCTAGGGCAAACCACTGCTTTAGTGCATATAGTGGCTTTAGCGCAGTTAAAGGAGAATGCTGCAGTACCACATACCACCCAGTAGGGGCAGCATGTCTGTGCAGAGAATCCATACCTGCACTCAGCACTCATTTTCTATTTCTATCTCTCTCTCTCTCTTTCTCTCTACGTACACGTGCCTTCTCTATGTCTATTTGACTAAGGCAGAGGGGAGCTTTGTTGTCCTCTTCAGCCTAAACAGATTTTACTGTAGTAGCCTTGCCTACTGATGCCTGTGGGTACACTGTCTCATGCCCTACTGTTATGCATGCATGACAGAGGAGGGACAGCATGTGCCACCACCCGCCTGTTTGTTGTGGCCAGTGTGTGTGTGTGTGGCACCACAGAGCCTGGGTTGGTGACTGGATGAAGTCATCTGTGTTTGTTGTTATTGTTGTCTGTTAAACAGAACTGAGTAAGACAGGAAGAGAGTAAGAGGAGGGCAGAAGAGTGAATGAGAGAAAATTAAGGAAAGAGAGAGAGATCAAAAAGGAAACAGTTAGAGGGAGATAGCAGCAAAAGGAGTGAATTTTTTGTTGTTAAGGAAGATTAAGAGAGGAGAGTGTGTGTGTGTGTGTGTGTATAAAAGGATTTATGGATGAGGAGAGGAGAAAAAGGAAAGATGAGTCAGAGGAGAGGATTATTATTATACGGCTCTCCAGAATGCTGTTGTAGGCTCCATTCGCTTTGAATGGACCTTCTCAATGTTCAGAGGTCAGTTATTTCTGTATAATCAACACTGCAAAAGTATAATGACCTCTGTCAATGGCAATGGGGTTTTTGCTTCAGATTCACATCTGCATATCATTCCGTGAGTAGAGATCATTCACTTATCATAATGGAACTTTGTTGAAAGTGAAAAGAGATCAACTGCATTCTAAAGAATGTTTCAAGTTCAAGCATTGAGAACTATTTGTTTATCCACAGAAGCCAGAAAACTTAAACAAATTAAGTTTAAAGACATTTGTGTGATGTTTTCTTTTGTCGTCATTTTGTAGCTGTATAATAAGCTAGATAATGTATTGTGTGCTGGTCATTATAGGAAAATATTTCTCTTCAGGATGGATCAAGACCCTCCATGTAGCGTTCTTCCTGTATGGAAATATTCTCTTATAATGTAAAGACAATACATTACCCCTTGCATATAGTGAGAAGAGTGAGAGAAAGAGAGGGAGAGAAAGAGGCAAGGGTCTGTAAGGGTGATGCTGTACTCACTGAATTAGGGGGATGTAAAGAGACCCATCCTTTTCATCAAATAATGAGACTCCCACCTGATTAGAAAAGGGTTAGGGTGAGAGACATGTGTGGCAAAGACACAGAGAGAAAGAACATACACACATACACAATTAATGTCAGATTGGACTCATTTTGTTATTTTTGTCCATCCATCTGGTCCATCCATCTCATCATCCAGAGAGAGAGAGAGAGAATAAACTGATAGAGAGTAGGATTAGTCCAGTGGCAGTTGTCAGTAATACATCCACGATGAGCTGATGTCAAGCTCATTGCCAATATGTCAGATACAGTAGTACTCATCTGTAGACTCACCTTCTCAGAAAAGAACTCGTTCGCCATTGGTGATGCAGATCAGCACTGTCTACACGACTTACACATGACCTAGGATGAGGATGGTCATCAAACCACTTTGAATGGTTGCAATCATACAGATGTCAAGACACATTTAAGAAAAACCAATAACAAAGTGTACTGTATATTCTCATATTGTCATATTCACTCTCTTTTTTGTCTTCCTTCTCTTGTTCTCTCTCTCTCTCTTTCTTTCTGTCTCTGTTCTCTGCTGCATGGTAGTTCTTATCAGGGAGGGACACTCTGTCTTAGGGCCTCAATCACTTGTAATCTACAACCAGTCTCTCAGAATGAGAACTAACTGCAAAATACAAGGAAATTCTCACACCAGTGGTCACAGATCCACACACAAGCACACACACACAGACACGCACACATACACACACTCATATGCACACGCATACACACACACTGACACTCGCACACGCATACACACACACACTCTCACACAATGACACGTGTAATTACAGTTAAATTACTCTGAGAACTCCATTATTCCCGCATTACAGTAATCTCTGAACCTTTAACAAGGGAAGTCCAGCATAAAAATATCCCACAAACAATGTACTAGGAGTTTTTGTAGTGAAACACTATATCATATATCGAGAAAGTATGTTGACTGGATAATTATAAATATTGATATTTACTATCAATAAAAATATTGTATAATATAAATATAAATAAATATACATAATAATATATAGTGCAAATTATATGACCATTTCCATGTCTTTGCAAATGTAGTAATTGTAGTAAGAATTGCCTTTTTCTAGTAACTGCAGTAATAGTTTGCATATTTTGTCATTTTTTTCCCCTTTCATCCTATGACCAATACATCGTAAACTACCAGGTTCTAGCAGGTCAACAAATTGTATATATAATTATCTCAGAGAAGAAAAGTGACAAGACGAAGCCATGAAATAATCATTCTCCTGTTATACTGTCTGACACATATTTATAGATTGATGAATTTACCTCGTTATTGGCCCATTGTATGCACTGTTCTGACATACTGCCATTCTATAGCTCACCTGTCTAAAGCACACCTGATGGTTCCCCTCTGTCACTGCACACACACTAGGTGAGGTTGACCACAGGTGCTGCTCTTACCTGGGGAAAGATGTTGCAGCAAGTGTCCTGGTGTGAAGGATGAGGAATGTAGAACCACAGCACTGCTCCAACTCTCTCTCTCTCTCTCTGTGTGTGTGTGTGTGTGTGTGTCTTCAGTGATCAGAAGAGGGAAAACTGAAAAAGACCCTTTTTCCAACACTTGACCCTCCCACTTAACCTCCTCTGTGCACACACACAAACACACACACACACACATGCATGCACACATACGCACACACACTCACACAGAAACACAAACATGATGACTACAAACACACACACTCACACATACACCACCCCCACCCCACCGTCTTGTTCCCGTACATCTGTCTGCACACACACACACACACACACATGCTAGCACACACTCAGTGATGCAAAGACCGCACACCTCATGGATCTCCTTTATGTAAATTCCATGCCAGAGTCCAACACCTGAGATCACCAAACTGAACCTCCTCTCCATGCTCTGCTCCATGCTCCAGTACGTGTGTGTGTGTGTGTGTGTGTGTGTGTGTGTGTGTGTGTGTGTGTGTGTGTTGGAGGTGGTGTATGTGTGCCAAAGTCCAGATGCTGATGTGTGCACAGCCTGATGCTGCAGAATTAATTAACTAACTATTACTAAATAACTATCATAGGGCTGTTGGCCCACCTGGGGGCAGGGTAGGGGCGTCTATATCTAGACTGAAATAAAATACAGAATTCAAGCCATTTGTATGCTATTGCACTCTACACGCTACATCCTTCAGAACACATGAATTTCAACTCTTAAGAGCCTACTTGAGATTCAGGGTCCCACAGTTTAACAGGATGAGCCTAAAGGATTCCTTTGCACACCAGGCTATCGCTTAATACTGAAACTAAAAAAAGACTTGAGATTTGAGATTTATTTTGATGATAATGTGTCATCTAAGTATCTATGATGCAAAGTGGACACTTCATACATTCCCTTTAAATCCTGAAGGACAAAGGGGTGACTTCTAAGAAAGAAAACTCATCTCTTGCTTTCCTAAGCAAATTAGCCAGCTTCTGGGAACTCAGATGTGGTTTGATCTTTGATCAACATAATACATATTGGCTTGTTAGCTTGCTTGATGGGTGTCAGCACCTTTACAAGAAAACTGAGAAAATGGTTAAGAGATTCTCCTCTTGATCCTTCACAGTTTTAAAAGCTTTTCTGCCTCTTTCATTCAACACTACTCAACCACCACCACTCAACAGATGTGTGTGTGTTTGTGTGTGTGTTGTATATGTGTTTGTAGGTATGTTGCTATTGTCCTCCCCTTTGCTGTGGTAGCATTAGCAACACTTCTTACAATATCAATGGAATTTAGCAATTTAGTGCTAGTAATATCCTCAGTAGAGTTTTGTCTAGATAAGGATTGTTGTTACATCTTATCTGAATGACTGTTAGCTTGTGTTAAGACTATTTATAGGTCACAGTGTCAAAGACTGATGAGAAAACAGACCCTCCCACAGATAAGAGAGGCCATCTCCATATCTGTTCATATGGGACATTATCCTATATGAGTTATAGCTCCTTACATCAGTGCAAATGGACTTAAAATATGAGAATTATTGGCTAAATATTGCAAAGTGTTACATAACACATGAGAACAGAGAACTTAGACTGTGTGCGTCTGTGCGTTTGTGGGTGTGATGCATGAGAGAGAGTGTGATAGTGTGTGATTGTGTGTGAGAGTGGTTTGATGTGTGAAACAGAGTTTGACAGTGTGTATGTGAGAGAGTAGCTGATATTTATAGCCTGTATGGCCTCTCATATGTGTTTGTGTGTGTGTGTGTACCATATCTGTTCATATGGAATGTGTGTTATATGACAATATAACAACTGCACAATAGACTTCTTACATTTCAGACCCAATGGACCTTAATTTCCTTGAGAGATGTTAAACTCACAGTAATTTGTTGACAAATATTGCAATGTATGCCATAACAAATGAAAACAGTGAACTCTGTGTGTGACTGTGTGTGTGTGTGTATGTGTTACATATATGTTACTGTAATATGTGATGTGTTAGAGTTGTAGTCATGTAGCAGCAGCTCACATTTTAGGCTTCTTGGACCTTCCTTTCCTTGAGAGATGTTAGACTCACAGCGGTTTATTGATAAATACTCATTCCAGCATGACTTATTTGTCTACCTCATTACACTGACTCTAACATGCAATTCCCTTTGTTTTGTTTGCTCTTGCTTTGTTGTTGTTTACAACTAGCTAGAACTGTTGACTTAACCAACCACACTGTTGACACATGTTTAATAATGTCTCAAAAAGACACAAACTGAATTCAAACAGATGGCTTATAATAAGTTGCACCAATCAGAGCTGTGTAATATAGCACTGACCAAGAAGAGTTCATGTTAAAGTTTGAATTTGGGAAACTTTATCTATCACTAAATATCTCTCTATGGAATGAATTTTAGGTTTCTATAGAAAAAAAATATATTTTGGGGTCTTAGGGGTCCCAGATGACATAACAGTAATAAAATTTGATGCCTCAGTTTGTTGCCTCAAGACAACAACGTGCTACAATGGTAGTAAAATTATAAGGTTTTTCTGATATTGACATTGGTGGAAAACAACCTATATACAAATTATCATTTTGTTTTCAAAATTTTAATTTTCAGTTAAAAACAAGTTTATTTTTAATTAGAAAGTTTTCAATTTCAAAGTTTATCAGACAACAAGTTGTATGCACCTATGTGACACGTGAAGCGCATTGTCTCTATGAGAGTTTACATTTACAAATTCATGTATGTCTGTATACATACATGTATGTGTGTATGTATACATGTATGTACGTATGGTTGTGTGAATGTCATGCACCTGTGTGTAAGTGCATCTATGTGTGTGTGTGTGTGTTAGCCTGTGTGCTTTTGTGTGTGTGTGTGTGTGTGAGAGAGAGAGTTTGTGCTTAAATGCACATGTTTCCCTCTCTGTGTGTATTAGCCTGTATGTTTTTGTTTTGTGTTTATGTTATGTGTGTGTGTGTGTGTGTGTGTGTGTGTGTGTGTGTGTGTGTGTGTGTATGAGTGTATCTGAATGTATCTGAGAAACATATCTTGTGGCAGTGTTTTTACATAAAATCAAAATAAAATATAAAGGATATCTACAATAGCCAGAAAAGTGCTTTGTTGCCTGCAGGGCAACACCATGCCATGGAGGGATATTGTGGGTGGGCCTTGGCTCAAGTAGACCTTTACCTATGTCCTTAGCATTCATTCAGCACTGACTACATGTTTGTGGGCTGTCATGTGAGTGTCTGTTCAGGGCCATCATGCCATTATCTGTCCTGGGTAAAAAAAAATGACACACACACACACACACACACACACACACACACACACACACACACATATATATATATATATATTCTGATCTAACTTTGGATGCATTTTTATTAAATTCATGTTACAGAAACAATATTAATATTAGTAAGAGAAAAACAAAAGGGTAATCCAATGAAACACTTTTTCTGATGTAAAAAAAAAAATTTCTGATGTTCTTAACTCAAATAAAATATAAGATAAAATGAATGACCTTCCCTATTTTACCAATCCAAACACTCTGTTTCCTCATCCTCTACCATGTCACTGACTTACAGAGTTGCAGACATCAGGTCTTTAACTAGTACTCAAAACAACTAATTTGATACATCCACCGTAATGCTAGTACCAATGATAAGTCAAAGTTAGCTTGCTGCTAAAACATCAGTTGTCATTTTAGGAGATTGCTATAACTGCATACTAAGTGGGTGGTTAAAACCTGCCCTGCACCCCTTTGCTGGTATACCATCTCCAAGGTGGCCAAAACATGTTGACAATCATGCATAAAATTATGCCATGCTGTAAAGTGAGTTTGGGAGCAGAGATAATTCACTTGAGAAACATTTTGCCTGCAAACAAGGTGCAGCTATTTTCTTGTACAGAGCTGCTGCTGGAACAACTTTGTCCACATAGTTGATGGAGTTCCGATGTATCTGACAAGTCTGGTACATGGAAGCAGGAGGAGGCAAAAACGATCGCATTAGTGTTGTGTTCACACAGACTTTTTTCAAATCTAAATCATTGGTGGGGTCAGCTACTTCCCCTCTCCACAAGTTTCCCAACTGATTGGGATTCAAACCGGCCACCCTTCGGTTGCAAGCCCTAACCAGTAGGCCACAGCTCCCCCCAAAAGAGAGCAGAGGGAGAGAGCAGCCACTCCACTCCACTCTTCCTTTAAGGAGCTCCAGCATGTGTCATACCTTTGGGTTAAATCATTAAAACATGACCTAGAGGTGGCACCAGGAAGAAACAACAGTATTGGTGTCATTGTTGTTGTTGCTCAGATATCTTCTGAAGTCATCATGCAAACTAGACAAGCTTTCGTGACGTCACATTTGGCAGTTTTCTCAAGAGAAAATACCTTAATGCAGTAGTTTGCAACACACAGCTTGGCATGCATTCAAAATACATAGATTATGAGTAATTCTTTCCTGGTCTAGTCATGTAAAACTCTCTAGAACATGCAAACTCACACTAACCACCGAGGAATGATTGTTGTTAGGTTGCATTACATATCTGTTTGGAGAGCCGCAGAGATACTAGCTGCACAGCAACATGTCATAACAGCAAATACACAGGAACAAGTTTGTATGGATGCATTGGCATATGGCCATATCTTTTCTAGCAACTTATAACTTTTAACATAAGCTAAACATTCTTTACCTTCTTTTGCGATGTTGGATCTGACTAACAAAATGGACAGTGGATATAATTACATTTAAGAATGTAATTACATTTACACTGGTTTGCTAACGTGATAGCCTATGCATCACTGATACAGCATTGTTAGCGTGTGAAGCATAAAGTACAAAAAGTGAAATGAAAATAACGCAGGATAGCCTATTGCCCATTGCGCATGTAATCACAAATTTGTGGCAGGGAATCTGTTGCAGCACAACTGTTGTTGGCCCTGTGGCTTTGCAGTTAGACTTCTCCAACATGACAATTGCAAGCATCTGACAACATCACCAGGGGGCAGTAAAAGTCAACCCATTACAGCTAATGGCACAAAGTCATGAATGTCCCACTGAATGAACTCTAAACTCTGAAACACAGGTGTGAAGTCAGAAAGAGACACCCTCATGTTCACACACACACAAACACACATGCACACACCATGCTATACTTAGCAAAGAGCTGGAGTGTTGATGGTAAACAATATCAATAAGAAGCAGATGGCCGATTGTGATAATTATTGAAGACACACAGATCATACATTCATGAAAACTTAAAACATATGGATGAGCCTTTGACCTATTGCTACACACACACATACATTCTCTCGCTCTCTCTCTCTCTCTCTCACACACACACACATACACACACTGTCTTTCCTCAAAGATCTGACCGCAAAAATTTAGGCTTTAGTTCTGAGCCAATGACATCACCGTTGGCATTTGACCTCTGAACCCTGAATGGCCACTGACATTAGTTGGCATCAATGGGGCACTGTGTCACTGTCATCTTCTTCACACATAAGGGTTTGTTGTGAGACACACACACACACACACACACACACACACACACTAATGGGAAGGAAGCTGACAGGGAGGTCTGATGAGTATAAAGAGCTGAGGGTCCAACAAAACCTGAGGTGTGTGTGTGTGTGTGTGTGTGCGTGTATGTGTGTGTCTGTGTATGTGGGTGCGTATGCATGTCTGTGTGTGTATGTGCATGTGTGTGTGGAATGTATATGAGACTGGTGCGGGTCTAGTCCAGACCAGAGCCTAGTCAGGGCCAGATCAAATC
>JAIFZK010000024.1:15477500-15487500 GCA_027481765.1 Tenualosa thibaudeaui
CTGTTGTGCCCTTGAGCAAGGCACCTAACCCTAAGTAGCTCTAGGGGAGACTGGCCCTGAACAATTGATAGTTGACAAGTTGTAAGTTGCTTTGGATAAAAGCGTCTGCTAAATATATATAATATAAACTGAAACTATAATGTTGTGCCATTTGAGAGAGACTATTATGTTTATGCTTATTTCAATCATTAAGCATGTAAATATGTGTGTTTATGTGTGGTGCACATGTAGCAGATCTCCCTCTTTGTGTGTGTGTGTGTGTGTGTGTGTGTGTGTGGCCAGTGAAAGATGAGATGTCAAGGCATCCTCTGTCTCTCTTTAAGACAGGCGGGTTGTGTCCTGTCTTCATCTGACCAATCCAGCAGCCCTCTTTCTGAAAGTGTACGTGTGTGTGTGTGTGTGTGTGTTTGTACTGTCTTCATCTCCCCAGTCCAGCGGCCCTCTCTCTGAAAGGGAAACCAGCTCAGGAGGAGCAGTTCAGGCTCGGCTGGACAGGTGAAAGGTCAAGGGGTCGAAGGTTGGGAAGGTCAAGGATTGGGATGAATGGGTAATGACACAGGTAGGTATTGGTGACAAATAACCAAATGACACCATTATATCACTTACACTTTTCTTTGTGTGTGTGTGTGTGTGTGTGTTTTGCTGTATCTGAAATGACATGCTGTCACACTACTGAATGCATAACACAAAAGTACCATTGCAAGACTTTTGTATGAAGAGAATGTGTGCATGTTGGACTCATTTTATAATTAAAAAAAACTGTAAATTATAACAAAATGGCCACATGTTTTCTCGGTACTGAAATGAGAAATCTAGCAATAGTGAGCCTCAGGCCTCCTACAAGTTGTATGCAGTAAGACTCAGTAGGGATGGGGGCCATATTAGAAAAGACCTTTCTCTATTTCTCCATGAAATGGACTCTGTGGTTGCCAGGGGTGCTAACTGTCAGAATTGAACCCCAGGGGACTGTCAGAGCGCCCGTTCCCACTTCCCTTCTCATTCAATACAGCCCTCAGACAGGGCAGTGGCAGGGTGGGAACATCCACATCTGTGCAGTATTGACCAATCAGGGACCCCAATGTCCAATGCTACCCCCCCCCCCCCCACACACACACACACAGACATCAGACGTAGCAGAGGATGGGGGATGGGGGGTTCATGGTCAAATCATCAATACTGGATTGAAAACCAATGCAGCAGCACTGCAGGGGGTGTCTAGAATAAGGACAGTAGAGAGAGAAAGGAGTAAGGAATGGAAAAGCTGTGTTAGTGTGCATGGTTCTCTTTCTTTGTGTGTGTCTGTGTGTGTGTGTGTGTGAGAGAGAGAGAGAGTGTGAGTGTGTATGCATGGTTCTCTCTCTTTGTGTGTGTGTGTGTGTGTGAGTGAGAGAGAGAGAGAGAGAGAGAGAGAGAGAGTGTGTGTATGCATGGTTCTCTCTCTTTGTGTGTGTGTGTGTGTGAGAGAGAGAGGGAGAGTGTGAGTGTGTATGCATGGTTCTCTCTCTTTGTGTGTGTGTGTGTGTGTGTGTGTGTGTGAGAGAGAGAGAGTGTGTGTGAGTGTGTATTCATGGTTCTCTCTCTTTGTGTGTGTGTGTGTGTGTGTGTATGCATGGTTCTCTCTCTTTGTGTGTGTGTGAGAGAGAGAGAGAGTGTGAGTGTGTATGCATGTTTCTCTCTCTCTCTCTTTGTGTTTGTGTGAGAATGTGTGCGAGTGTGTGTGTGTGTGTGTGTATGTATGTGTGTGACTGTCTGTCTTTGTTTCTCTGTGTATGTGAAAGAGTAAGAGAAAAAGGGAGAGAGAAAGAGTGTTCAAGGAAGGGAGAGAGAGGTGGTGTTGATGCTGTGTGTGGGATGGGCTCACTGCTCCTCTTCAGTGGCTCAGAGAGATCGATGCAGGATGAGGATCAAGCATTTATACAAGAGCGCAGACGAAATACGAGAGCCACCATTTCAAACATATCCTGTTGCATCCTCCTGGAGCATGCTCACACACACACACAAACACAAGCACAAGCTCGCACACACGCACACACACACACACATGCATGCACACACGGAGTTATTGTAGTTGATGATGTTATTGTTGGCTTCTCATCTATGCAAAATTAGGTTAGGCTATTGAGAATATAGCCTTGTTTAGTATAGTATGGTACTGGTGTATTAGAGCAGTGAATGAAAATATAGGTTAAGTTATGCTGCAAGCATCAGCATCAGATGTAGATGACCCATCTATTTAAACACTATTTAAAGTGTGTTGTTAAAGGTGATTAAAAGTGATATATTTTTTTTAAATGAATGACTAGTTCGACACATTCAGACTACATTGACGCTGTTGAGTCAAAGTGTGGACGGGTAACACATGACTGCCCTCTTGAGGACGGTTGGGTTACTGACGTAAAACTGGAACGAGGTTACAGTTATGAACGGTAGCTGCAGTCGGTCGAACCGACAGAAATCTGCTCTCTTCGCGGTATAATTAGGGGAGCAACAAAAAACGAGTGTCGTATTCACTCTTAACTTCATGTCAGTGCCCCGAAGCTGTGGCCAGTTTCCAACGTGTTTCTCATTACACGCAGTTACAGTTTTGTGTCACTTCAAAGGGCGATGCGTTTGGCAGAGCTTCTGTCCCTGTGATTTAAAGCCACTGCCAAGTTTTTTGTCTTGCTGAAGTTAATGGCAGTGCTGCCACTCAACACGACTTACAAAGCTCGTAAATTAGTTTCGACTTCACTGTTGCATAAGAGTCGATGCCCTGTACCCACACTGAGCATCCAAAAATGAACTTAGGTTGACCAAATGCAAAAAGCAATACTAGACGTGGATCTAAATAAACTGAATCTGGTGCCCTGATGTGCGGAACAATTCAATAATGTTTGGTCTTTAGGGCAGAAGTATCTTGTGCGCCTGGTTCGCTGGATGGGCTAGAGGGGGTGGGGTGTTTGACCGGTTGCTCACTCGCAGCCCGTCAGATCTGCGGATCTGTCATGTGAGACGCGTCCTGAGAGAGAGACAGAGCACCAGTACGCCTTCTCGCTAAATGCGCTTCGGACTACCAGGCGTAGAGCACCAAAGGACGCGGTATAGCCCAGGCTTCAAGTGGACTACAACTGCGCACAGCAGCGAGCTTTTCCATACAGTGTAGCTTCCAGATAAAAACACAGGCACAAACACGGATAATTGTTCCTTTTGAACTGTCGCTGGAACTCAAGCGTCAGGGAAGGACAAGACACATGAGGAGATATGAGCGTTTAATGAGACAGCCGTCTGTTGGGATGCTTATTTCACGCAACTCGCCCTTTAACACAGGAGTGAGAAAACATTAAAGAAAATTTTGTTGCGCTTACAAGTACAGCGTAGCTGGCCAAAATTCGTGGCAAACAAAAACACAACCAGAGCGCAAGACTCAAGATGATTACTTTAATCTTCACAGTATTATTTGGAGTGGTGAGTACACTATGCTTGTTTCTTTGAACGGCTTTTCCCAATGATCTAAGTACACGTGTTTAAGTAGACTTACAAAAACCTCACCGCGAGTGCAGCGTGCAAGTATGGGAAGTGATTTTAAGAAGGTGCGACTGCCATGTCGTACTGCCCAGGCAAGTATTGAGTTACAGTTCATCGTGGTTTACCACCTTAAAAGCATGCATAACACCAAACAAAGTGGAAACAGCATCCGCTGAGATTTACAAGTCATGGGAGCGCTCTATTGGTAGGATTACTTATTTATGTTGTATTTATAATCACTTTTTACTTCAGTAGCGCGGCATATTTCTCTTGATTTTTTTTTTCTGAGGGCTTGATTCGGTGTAATTTGTCGCCGTAACCGCATCAAGTCCGGTGCAAGAGATGCCTATCGTGAACATCCTGTGCCTCTGGCGCATCGTTCCCGTAGCTTGCTGACTCTCGGCGCGCGCAGCTACACCCCTCAGCATTTCGCCCCGGGCTGCCTGACGATAATAATGTCACGGTGGAGAACTCAGGCGCACTCTGCCACTCTGTTCTTACCCGTAGCCATCCCTAGACCTGCCTGGACTAACTCGTCATTTGGGAAAGGTACACTTTATTCGCCATACGTCACTTACGGCTTATGGTTACAGCAACTTCTGAGAACTGGAAGCATACGCCGTATAAGACAATATGCGTGCTCAACGAATCGATTGCTGTGTAAGCGCGCCATGCAATATTAATACTGCATGAATCCATCTACCACCACCACCACCACCCCCCCCCCCTTCTCTTTCTCTCGTACTCTCCTCTCTTCCGTGAGAAAGACTGATAACTCAGCAGTGAAGGGTATCAGGCACAGCCTAGACACGACTTTAATTTTTAAACAAAGGAGATTTATTTTCAAATGGATAAACAGAAATCAACTAAGGTCAACATCCACTACATATAGCGGAGGACAAGGAAATAACTATAACGCTCAGAGGTATACGGTGGAACAAAACGTAAACATGTAACGGGTATATACAAGGTCCAATCTTAAAGCACACTATCTAAATTAGGAATTTAACAATACCAAACACGAAGGAGTCCAGGAACGCGGAGAGCTAGATACACAGGAAAATCAGGGAGAGACACTTAAGTAACGTGGAGACCAGGTGAAACCAATTAATACACAGGTGAAGGTGAACATGCATCAGGAAGTGGCTGTGAACGGGGAAACAAGCTGTGAGTTTGGGAGGCAGAGTGAGGGGGCGTGGTTGTGGCCAGATCTGATGCAGACCTGACAAAGGGCACCGGTTATTATAGCGGATTATGTAGACATCATTTCTTTTCTTTTCTTCTCTCTGAACATCACTTTTATCTATCATTTGTACTTGCAGATGTCTGCGACGAAGTCATAAAATGGAGAAATGTAAAGTTTGTTTATTTATTATTGAAAGTGTTGGTTGAAATACATTCATGTACAAATACACGTGTAAAAGAGTACAAGTACATACAAATAATTTGAACATACAAGAGCTTACACAATTTTATAAATTGCACATTGCAAACAGGTATTAATAGCAATATGGTAAAGTGAGTGAGGGTTCAATAAAGACAATCAGTGCAGTTTAATTTCAATGCACCCAAACCCACAAACGTCAGGGATGTAATCCAACCAACCAGGTGTCTCTCTGCAAGTGTTGTTCAACAGCCTGGGTTGCCTTACAGCAGAAAATCTTAACATGAAACTGAGTTGAAGCAAAGGGAAGTGCAACATGGTCTTGTTTTGCAGCAGGTCGGGCAAATTTGACAAAATAGCCACTCTAAAAAACTAGAGACACATATGGTAACTCTAGGTCTGCAGTCAAACGACTAGAGATACATCACTGAGTAGCATCACTGCATTAAAACTAGCATGGGTGGTGTTGGACAATTGAGCGTGATGTGTCATGGTGTGGCTGTGCAAAGCACAGCTGATGTGAGAGGTGGTGGAGAGTGTGTGATAGGAGGATGACAGTGTCAATGCAGAGGAGGGGGCAGTATATTTATCCAGCAAAGGGTGACAGGACAAGCTTGGAATGCTGACTACAGTGAGTTGACTAACCAATTCAAACAGTAGCACAATGTAGACTACTTGCATGCACGCACACACACGCACACACACACACACACACGCACACTGAGAGAGGAAAAGAGAGGGTTTGAGAGAAACACTGACACTTGGACGAGTTTCAACTCTACTTAAGCAGGTTTGTCATACCACGTGAAACTGTTTATGTGTCAGGTTTGTCAAGTGTGTGTGTGTGTGCGCATTGTAATATCCAAAGAAGATAGATAGATAGATGTAGAGATAGATAGATAGATAGATAGATGTATAAATACATAGAAAGATAGATGTATAGGTCGACAGACAGATGTCTAGATAGATAGATAGGTAGATGCAGTGGAATGTAGAAAGAAAGGTAGAGAGGAAAGGTAAGAAGAAAGGCCAGTCATGTATAGGACTGAACAATGAAGGGAATGTTGAGTGAGTTGATGCACCTTCTGCCTTCTGTCCGCTTGAGGCATCACAGTTCACTTAACTCACTCAACATTTATACTGCCCTCAAGTCTTATGTGTTTCTTTTCTCTCTCTCTCTTTCTCTCTGTCTCTCTCTTCCTCTCTCTGCATTTCTCTCTCTGTCTCCTTGCATCTGCTTTCTTTCTTTCATTCTTTCCATTTTCACCTTTTCATGCAGTATATTACCTTCTTCCATGTATTTACAACCCATTTCTGGATAATGGAAACTTAGTTCTTTGAGTGATGAATTGAGTGAACTGAGTTATTGCTGTTTATCTTCACACACACTTGCTTGCTCCCAGTTTCTGTTAAGGTCCTACCTGAAGCCACAGACCCTTGGCACAGTGCCAGCCTGTGATGTCACTCTCTCTGTCTTGCTCCCTCACCCAGATACTTGGCTCCAGTGCTCAGCACACCTGACTTCTATGGTCTCGCTGTGTCAACCCAACACCTCAGGAGCTTTCTTCCTCAGAAGCTCCTTCAGAGGCAGAGAATGAGCAGTTGCATAACTAAATGCCTGAAGCCAGCACACACACTGGGAGCTGAGAGTGACCCAAGCTGTGCCTTACATTAGAGGGCCTTACATTAGAGTAGTATGGTATAGTTTCCTTATGGATGTGCCATTCATCTTACACATAATGTGATGTAATGCAGCTCTGAGCACCGTCACAAAGCCCTTCTCAAATCTTAGGTGTTTAGCAAAGGAATCTGAAGGACTCACAACTCAGGGTTGGGTTCTGCACAGCTAGCCCAGGGTTCATCCACACAGCCTAGGGCTCATCCACTCAGCCAGCCGAGGGTTCATCTGTCATCTGTCACCAAACTGACCAAACTGGTGTAGCTTTGGAGGATACGGCAGTGATTTAGCTTATTCTGGCAGATTTCCATTTAAGTTGCATAGGGACACTACATAGCAGAACATCTAAGCACCTAATTTACTCACCTGCAAAAATATTGTCAGAAATAATGGATGCCATTTTTAATGATCCTGCCCCCCTGTTTCAGTCTTGACAATGCATGTTCTCACACTGCTGCCTCACAGTGTGACATAAACACTCAACATAACTGATGTGTCTGCCTATCCGAGACACATCTGGGCAGGTCAAAGGTCAGGCTTTGAGGCTGGGAGCTGTACCTAAAGGTCGGGGCATGTTGTTGGGGAATGTATGGCGGCTCACTGTGTAGGCTACAGGAAAGCCTGGAGGTAGCTGCAGACGAGCACCTCTCACCTGAGTTAATTAATGTATACGGTGTTTGATTTCAAAGCATAAAGATGGTGTTCATTATATGATAACCTAATGTGCACAACTTAGATTAAAACATAGCACTGGAAATGTGCTGCTGATCGTGGTAGAGTTGTTGTCTGTTCAGGCAGTTCACACTGGGATAAGTAAATGTGTTTCATCTGCTGTATGCTTTATGTTTCAATGTAAATAAAAGCCATGCCTTTAGTGTTGCTTATGAGAGCATTGTCTACGTTGTGACTCTGGGTCTATGCATCTCTCTATGGAATTGAGAGCTCTGGAATATGGAGCTCTGCGGTGGCACCCCTGGCCTGTATGATTTCAACTGAACACAAGTATGGAGATGATTATCATTGTGGTGTCTGTGTGCCGTAGTAACTCCGGAGATCCAGATCAACATATGGTGTGATTATAAATATCCAGCCTTCAGCACATTTGCTCCCCATGCTGATTCGAATATTTATTATGGGTTATCTGTTGGAGGAAAGGTTACTCTTCAGAGAGAGAAAGGTCTCCATAGAGGTTAATAACTCAGATAATTTCATAATAAATCTTAAACACTTTTGATTTCAAGATGGTGTTCATTAGCTCCATCCAGGGGGATTGTTTTGTTTTTGAGCTCCTTGTGGGATAAGTAGGACTATATGGTGGCCTTAAGCTGTTAGTAATAACTATTACAACATACAACAACTTCATGGTATGATAGGGGTGCTCCCCAGGTTTTAAAGGCAGGCTATTACTTGTGATATGGTTGTCTAGTTAACTCTCCTGAACTGTGTATTAGAGCCCTATGCTATTAACATGATGCAGAATGCAGAATGTTTGACAGTGCTACATGTTAGTGCTATGCAATGCTATTATAGCAGAATGTTTGACAGAGCTACATGTTAGTGCTATGCTATGCTATGCTATTATAGCAGAATGTTTGACAGAGCTACATGTTCATGCTAAGCTATCCTGTCATGGCAGAATGTTTGTCACTGCTATATGTTAGTGCTATGGTATGCTTTGCTATGATATGATAGGAGCAGGCTTGACGGTGCTGACAAAGGCTAGCATTTTGCTCATCTGTTCTCTGGCAGTCCACCAGCCGGCTGCCGATCTTTCTCCACATAGGCCTGTGGTATTTTTGCTA
The DNA here is from genome assembly GCA_027481765.1 of Tenualosa thibaudeaui. Lineage (NCBI taxonomy): Eukaryota > Metazoa > Chordata > Actinopteri > Clupeiformes > Clupeidae > Tenualosa > Tenualosa thibaudeaui. The sequence continues at coordinate 15,485,869 of JAIFZK010000024.1, forward strand.
TCCAGGAAATACATATATAGCGAAATAGCAGCCAGCTGCCAGCGCACCACCGGCGAACCAATGAGCAAAACCACCAGAGGACCGCCAGCATTGTGCTATCTAAAAAACACAATGGCGCCTGTCTACACGTCAATGCTGATATGATATCCTCTCTGACACGCCCGCCAAATTGAGAATACTACCTCAGCCCATTGCAAACCGTTGCACAACAATGTGACCCAACATGCCGATCAATCAGGAAAATGTAGCGAAATCAAGAAAAACGTTGCAGTGCTGCACTTGGCCCAGCATCAGCATCAGCTGTGATGTCACATCCTAAGTCCTTCATCACCAGTGGCAACTGTAATGCCTTTTGAAGGGAGCTCTAAATAGTCATTAGCTTGACTTATATATGTGTGTGTGTGTGTGTGTGTATGTGTGTGCTGGCAGGCCTAAGGGTGTGGCTACTGTAAACACATGGGGAAACACATGTTGTGGTCTGGTGTTGTGGTGGTACTGTAAACACATGGGGAAACACATGTTGTGGTCTGGTGTTGAGATTTGTGTGTGTATGTGTGTGTGTGTGTGTGTGTGTGTGTGTGTGAGTGTGCGTGCGCGATGGGAGACTAATGCATTGAGGTCCTACACTTTCACTCACTTAGAAGCTTTAATGAGGCACTAGGGTGGCATTTAAAACAGACCAGTGCTTAAGGAGATTCAACACAGACCAGTGCTGTCATAGACTCAACACAGACCAGTGCTTTAAGAGGTTCAACACAGACCAGTGCTTTAAGAGGTTCAACACAGACCAGCGCGTTAAGAGATTCAACACAGACCAGTGCTTTAAGAGGTTCAACACAGACCAGCGCTTTAAGAGGTTCAACACAGACCAGCGCGTTAAGAGATTCAACACAGACCAGCACTTCAAGAGATTCAACACAAACCAGCGGTTTAATACATTCAACAGAGACGAGCAGTTTAATAGATTCAACAGAGACAAGCGCTTTAGGAGGTTCAAAAAAGACAAGCGCTTTAGGTTCTTTAGGTTTCAGAGGTGCATCTTCTCTGGCTGTGTTATCCATGGTATGTGTGTGTAGTCTAGTGTCTAGTGTCTAGTCCAGAGACAATAAAGTCACTTTGGTTTGGAAGTGGGGATGAAGAGACAGGTGGTGATGCACATTTAGCAGTGCTTCACAGGGACACTACACTGGATATGCTAAGTCAAAGACGTATCTGCCGTAACCATTAGCTTCCACTAGAAGTTCACCAGACAAGACAGAGCAGCCAGCATTCTTAAAAAAAATCCCAATGTCAATTTTACGTGACTTGACTTACCGCTGCCATAACGCATTCAGTGTAGCCCTAGGGATAGATTAGGAGCTCTGAATCCTAATTTAAAACAAGTGTGCATCACGCAAGATTAGAGATTACAAATGTATTGCAGAGGGTTAACAGAACTGACATCTAGATCAGAGACATGAGATCAAATAAACTGTAAATCCATTGATCCATTCATCCATCCAATCATCCATCCATTCATGCACCTCATTGGAAATCATTTAGCATGGTTGAGTGGAAACAACCAAAACAACCCAAATGGCCTCCTATTCTGTGTAGTGTATTCTCCACAAGATGGTAATTGGCAGTTGTGGT
>JAIFZK010000024.1:15507500-15530000 GCA_027481765.1 Tenualosa thibaudeaui
GTCCGTGTTGGTGTCTGGTGTCCCCTCTCCTGGGAGTGTGTGTAAGTGTGTGTTTGTGTGTCTCTCTGTATGTGTGTGTGTGTGTGTGTGTGTGTGTGTGTGAGAGAGAGAGAGAGAGAGAGAGAGAGAGAGAGAAAGAGCTAAGAGAGAGAGGGGGGAAGACAGGCAAAACAAGAGAATCAGGGAAATGTAGATTCTATTAGGTATCACTTTAATGCGCACACACACACACACACACACACACACACACACACACACACACACACACATACTTGACTCGACAAACTCGATGCTGGAGGAATGAGGTTGAGGTTTTCTCTCCCTGGAGTGCATGTCCCTCCCCTCCCCTCAGATTTCCTGGTTTCCCAGAATGCTTTGCTGTGGCCTACCCCGCCCCGCCCATGGCTCTTGTTGCCCCCAGGACTGAATATCAGATGATAGCCCATGTGGCTGCCCATCTGCTCCCTGTAAGAGGAACAGCCCCCCAGGGCACAACTGCCCCGCAGCACAGGGGGTGATGGAAGAGGAAGTGTGTGTGTGTGTTTGTGTGCATTTCTCTGTGTGCGTGTGTAAGTGTATTTGTGTGAGTGCGTTATGTGTGTGTGTCTTTGTGTGTGTATGCCTGTGTTTGTGTGTGTGTGTGTGTGTTACTCTGCAATGAGGAAGATTTCTCATTGGAAACCAGTGAGAAATTTGCTTTACTGAAGCTTTTATAGGCCTTAGAATAATGTACAGTGGAGTTTTGTTGCCTGCAAACTGACAGTGTGTATGGGTGTGTGTGTGTGCGTTTCTGTGTGCAGATCTGAACGCCCCGAACATCACAGAGACTTCCATGATCTTCCCGAGCCCTTCGGCTGGCACCTCGACCCCATCCTATGTGCCCACTCCATCGGACAGCACCCCAGAGAGCTCCACCTCCACCACCTTCGTGCAACAGGGCCTCAACGAGAGCCTCATGCCCATTTACTGCTCCATCCTGGCCGCTGTGGTTGCAGGCCTGCTGGCCTTCATCATTTTCAAGAGGTGAGGAGGAGGAGGGAGGAAGCCTGAGCACATTACCCAAACCCAGTCAAATTAGAGCCAGATTAGGGTCAGATCAGGGCCAGATTAGAGCCAGATCAGGGCCAGATTAGAGCCAGATCAGAGTCAGATTAGAACCAGATCAGAGCCAGATCAAGGCCACTTTAAACAGCTGGATCAGAATATGACCACTCAAAGCCATGTCAGAGTCAGAGTCAGATCAGACCTCTATCTGTCAGATCAGAGCTGGGTTTAGACAGAAAAACTGATTAGGGAGGAGGAAGGAGACAAAACCTAACAACAAAATCAGAACCACATCAAAACACAGATTGAAAAAACACAAACACTTGGATCAGTCAGATCAAAGATTGATAAAAAAACAGATGGGAAATTGATCAGAATCAGACCAAAGAAATCAGAATTGAACCAAAGCCAAATCAGAATAAGATCTGTTACATACTGAGCTACTACCATAAACTCTTGTGTACCAGCATCAAGACCTTCCTCCTGTTAACCCAAAGCAAGCAAAAACAAAACAGCCCAACAAACACGCAGTAATGCCTTTGTATGCCATTTTAAAAACATTTCTGACTATAGCCAGCTCAGGGCCAGAAAAAGCTTGAGTCAGCATTTGTTTACAACACACATGCAAACATCTGTTTATGTGTTTGCTAGTGAAACACAAACCTTGTTCTGGCTTACATGCTTGTAAGCCTAAAGCTTTTAAACATCCATCGGAACTTAATATCCAGCAGATGCCCAGATTCCCTCTCCATTCCTCTTGCTATCTGCGCAGCATGTCGACTCACTCACATTCATTCTGCCATTGTTCAGTGTCATTACTGTTACATTACTGTTATATCTAGGAGTCTCAATAAGACTGGAGTCTTGGATTACATAATCATCACGTCATGTCCAGCAGATCTGGGCCCAGTTTCCCAAAAGCCTCGTCAGCCTAAGTAGTTCTTAAATTGTTGGACTATTTCCTGAAACTAGAGTTGATGGAAATTCTGATTAACCAGATTTACCATAGCATTAAAGTTATACTGTATGAGAAACAAACAAACAAACAAAAGTCTGAGAATGTATTCAAATGTTTGGGAAATACACTGAATCCAACAAAAGGAAAACATTTGCACATCTCTTGGGAACAGATGCATTGGAGGTGACCAAAGGTCTAAAACACGAAACAGCAGGAGCCCTCCCACACTGTCCATTACACATGCAATTAGTTTATTAAACACAGTTTAAAGTTTAACCTAACGAAAGTCTGGCCTGGGATCAAAACGTTGTGTAAAAATAATAATAATAATTAAAAAATTATCCACAGTCACTTTACAATACATGTATGCATATGTGTATATGTGTGTGTGTGTGTGTGAGTGGTTGTTTGGTAAGGGGGGTCTAGAGGCCATTGCAGAGGAGTTCTTTCTGTGGAGTTCTGGGAAACAAATGAACGTTAAGACGATCAATCATTAGACATAATGCATAAGTGTTTGAGCCATTATTATTGAGAGAACTGACCCTTATTCTCTCCTCTCACTGGTGTGTGTGACCTCATTAGCGTTTTACTCTGCTCTTTCTGCTCAGTGTTGTTGTGGTGGGATGTGATGAGAGCCTGATACACACCATATAGCTGTTTAGCTCATGGATGGTTGTGACCCATAGCCTGATGCTAGGCTAGGCTAACAGGGGCTACAGGAGGGGTTTGAAATACACAGATGCCAGGTTAGAGCCCCATTACCTGCCATACAGCATGTAGCTGTTAAGGTCATAGATGGTTGAGAGCCGTAGCCTGAAGCTAGGCTAGGCTAGGCTAGTAGAGGCGGCAGGAGGGGAGATGGTTGTGGGGCTGAAATATTCAGAGGTCTGCTTAGAGCCCCATGACGTTGACCCATTTCCATCCACGGCAGTCAGGGTAGATGACAGATTGCAGGATTACATTATGCGAGGGTGTTTCTGCCCCTCTGCTCTCCCCTCTTCTCCTCTAACAAGGGATCGATCAGCTCTGACACGGCCGCCACTAATCAGAAGCTCCACTCTGGTGGTGTTTGTCAGCAGATACAATGCACTCACACACACATACACACACACACACACACACACACACACACACACATACACACACACACACACACACGCACACACACACACACACACAACCACATACACTCTGCTCAGTGCTCTTTTGATCTAATTGTTTGTCAGCAAAGGTATTTTACACACACACACACACACACACACACACACACACACACACACACACACAGACATGGTCCCTATTTGGTCAACAGGTCTTACTGGTGTGCGTGTGTGTGTGTGTGTTCCTGTGGCATTGTTTCCTAAGACTGCCCACAACTATAGGTGGCTCATGAGAACCTCTCAATATTTTTTGTCACACACAATGCCAACTTTAGGAATTTGATGTAAAGGGCACACCCTGTGTATTTTGTGTGTGTGTGTGTGTGTGTGTCAGGTGGAATAGCTGTAAGAAGAATAAACAGGGTGCGGGCATCCGTGCGGGCACTGCCAACCCCAGCCAGACGCCGTCACCAGAGGGGGAGAAACTCCATAGCGACAGCGGCATCTCTGTGGACAGCCAGAGTCTACAGGAGCAGCTTCAACAGGGAACACACACAGGCAAGAACACACGCACACAAACACACACACACACACACACACACACAGACAGGTACACACACACACAGACAGGTACACACACACAGACAGACAGACAGGTATCCCCCCCCACACACACACAGACAGACAGGTACACACACACACACACAGACAGGTACTCTCTCTCTCTCTCACACACACACACACACACACACCAGTGCCATGGGTCTGTACTCATACCCATGTATACACAAATTATACCCATAGAGTGTCCTCATCTGAACCATCATGGAATGTACCTCTGGGAGACAAACAGTTCTGTGTACACAATTCCCCTCAAATAACACACACATGCACACACATACACACACATACACACACACACACACACACACAAAGGCACCCTGCTGGCCTGGGGTGAGCATCATGGGAGACAACCAAAGACTCTGGTCTGTGGATGTGGGAATATGCCAACACAGTTGTTACTGTGAATGTGTATGTGTGTGTGTGTGTGTGTGTGTGGACCGCAGCAGAGGCTGGATACTGGGTTAATTTAGCATCCATCTCTCTGGAGGCATTGATGTGGCACTGGGGGTTTAGGAAATTATAGCATCACTTTATGTGTGTGTGAGAGTGTGAGTGTGTGTGTGTGTGTGTGTGGTGTCTGTTTATTGATCTGTGTTTGTACCCCTCTTTCTGTACTAAGTAAGGTTCAAGGCCTCAGGCTAAGCTCAACCTTGAGTTCCGCACCCGTTCACTAACATACTGATGGCCATTGAGGTGTAAGTCACTGGTGACATACTGATGGCCATTGAGGTGTAAGTCACTGGTGACATACTGATAGCCATTGAGGTGTAAGTCACTGGTGACATACTGATGGCCATTGAGGTGTAAGTCACTGGTGACATACTGATAGCCATTGAGGTGTAAGTCACTGGTGACATACTGATGGCCATTGAGGTGTAAGTCACTGGTGACATACTGATAGCCATTGAGGTGTAAGTCACTGGTGACATACTGATGGCCATTGAGGTGTAAGTCACTGGTGACATACTGATGGCCATTGAGGTGTAAGTCACTGGTGACATACTGATGGCCATTGAGGTGTAAGTCACTGGTGTTGTATATGGCTAGAGGAGCAGGGAGGCAGAGCCTCATCTCCTGTTGTGTGTGTGAGACTGTGAGAATGGCATCCAGCTAAACTCTGGAACACCCTGAAAAAATCCAAGATGTTTAGCTTTGATGAAGGTACACACACGTACATACACACACAAACACACACACAGTCACACACAAAAAACTAACAATCTAAGTTCAAATAAACATACACATGCACACACACACACATACATGTAAATATAAACACACACACAGACTGTAATCAAAGTGTGTATAAACACTGATAATGGCGCTGTTAGTTGCTGTAGGGCTCTCTGAGCCTTGTGATTGGCTGACTGCTTAAGGAGGAGACACATTCCTGCAGTGATCCAGTCAGTTGCTCTTCAAAAGACACAGTGGCCCCATAAGCTTGGGGTGACACACACACACACACACACACACACCAGTCCATGAAAGACGGTCAACCACACAAGTGCAATCAAACACACACACACACAAAGGCACATGTGTCCCCGCTGGCCGGGGGTGATGCTGGTCTCTGTAGGGGCTGATGATTTCCTTAATCCAAGTCTTTAATGCCTCTAGAGCCTGCTATCTCTCTTTCCTGCCCAACACACACTATAACTCTGCCTCTCTCTCTCTCTCAGTGGTTAAGATTAATGAAGGTTTGTGTCAGGCCTTTTTTGGCTCTACATACATCTAGAAGTTTAGAAGCTAACTGACTATCTTTCTCTTTCTCTTGCTCTCTGTTGTGAGGATAGATGGCCAGGAAGTTCTCTGGCCAGGAAGTATGGAAGCTAACTGACTTTCTCTCTCTCTGTCTTCCTCTCTCACTCTTTCAATGGTTAAGATATATGGAGGTTTGGCTCCTCTGTAACTTTACATACATCTGGATCAGTTTAGATGTTAACTGACTCTCTCTCTCTCACTCTCTTGCTATCTCTCTCTCTCTTTCTCTTCATCTCTCAGTGGTTAAGATAGATGGAGGTTCGTGTTTGGCCTTGCCACTGAATGCATGTGATGAGGTGGAGAAGCTCCTTAGCCAAAGGTGCGGAGGGGAGGGGCCTGAGATGATGGAGGAGACTGATTGGTGTAACCTGGCAGGGTTGCTGGGATACGAGGAGGAGCGCATCGCCACCTTCAAGAAGGAGGAGCGGCCTATTCACGCTCTGCTCACTGATTGGGCGAGCCAAGATTCTGCCAGTGTGGACATGCTCTGCACCGCGCTGAGGAAGATCAACCGTGATGACATCATCCAGAGCCTTGGCGTCAAACCTACCGCCACGTCCGCTGTGTGAAACGCACACACACTCACACATACATGTGCATCCTTCGACACATCCACACTCACGCGCGCACACACACAGACACACACACATTCTCATGCATGCATCCACACACCAACAGTGCAGCCACCTTCTCATATGCCTCTGGTGTTCCTCTGATGATGTTCCATCTCCTGCAGCCATCATTCACCTGATCCACACACTCATCGTCCATCTACACCAATGGGCCGACCCTTATCATTACATCACCAGTCTAAACCACACCCTCATCCATCCTAGAACATCTAAATCACACCCCTTTTCATGCCATCACAGCCACTAAACCACACCCCCATCTCATTACCTCTCTTGAGCACTTCATTACTCTCTATCTAAACCACTCAGTCTCCAGGCACTAAACTTTATTCATAATCCTATTCAACTGCTATACGTTCTGGCCATTACATACATGTCACTTCCTTTCATTGTAAATGCTGAGCTCTGTGACCTGTCTACATACAATATACTGCCAAAGTGAGCTCCACTTCCTGCCAAATTCTGTCAGCAGCCTGAATCATCAAGAGCCTCAACACATAGAAATATCAACTACATTACCAATCCACCCAGTCTAAGGAGAACTACATTGCCATCCACCTGCTTTGTCTCTGAGGAAAACTACATTACCCATCTACCCAGTATGTTCCTGAAAACTACATTACCCATCTACCCACTATGTCTCCAGAGAACTACATTACCCATGAGCTCCACTTTCTGTTAAATTCTGTCAGCAGTCTTAATCATCAAGAGCCTCATTATATAGAAACATCAACTACATTACCCATCTACCCAATCTGAGGAGAACTACATCTGCTTTGTCTCTGAAGAAAACTACATTACCCATCTACCTAGTCTGTTCCTGAGGGGAACTACATTACCCATCCACCCACTCTGTCTTCAAGGAGAACTACATTTCCAATCCACACCCACTCTGTCAGAGGAGAACTACATTATCTATATACCTTCTCTGTCACTGAAGAGAACTACATTACCCATCCACACTAGGGATGCACTAATCCTGTATGTGGATTGGCATATTGATCCCGATATGGAAAAAATACTTTGATCAGGTGTCTGAAAAATTAGCTGATCCATGGGCTAATCCGTTTTTCTAAACTAAATGACCGCAACAACCCTGCTATGCTACTGTGCGCTCAGCTGGCTTGCAAAGACATGGTAATAGCATGTTAGCTAGGTTCAGCTGTAAAGTATGAACACACAGATTTTCTATAGCTATTATAAGTTCTATTAATAATATAATCATAAAGTTAAGGCCATTTCCTGTTTTAATGAACAACCTGCATATTTAACCTGAATGGTTCCAGTTAGCAAACTCAGCTCATTGTCGGATAACAAAAATTGCATTAGTTGCAAGACACATTTCTCCTATAATCCAATAACGATTCTGCTTCAGTTACTTATGAATATTTGTTTAGACTGTGGCAATAGAAAGCATCTGCAACAATGTACTGATTTCCACTAGCACCTTTCATAAGAACAAAATGTGTTTCATCAAAGTCCTGTAGCTTTAGGTTCCTGCTGAGAAATTTAAAATGAAGGCGCCTAATTAGACCTACATCAAATACAATGAGACTGACATGCTTCTTTAGTTTGTAATTATATTCTCGGTAACAATTTATTATATTTATGTCGGTTATTTTGTTCTGTTTTGTCTTGTCTTGACAACAGTGCCCGGTTAGGAGAGTAGAGCAATAATTTTAAGATGAGGATGATGCCTATCTCCTAAATCAATGAGAATATCAGATCAGTATCGGGTTTTGACCGATGTACAAAACCCATGTATGGAATCGGTATTGGAACTGAAAAAGTTGGATTGGTGCATCCCTAAAACACATCTCTGAAGAGAACTACATTACATGCCTCATCCATTCCTAAGGGAAGGTCTCATCAACATGAATTACATTCATCCTGTTACCATACTAAACTTCATTACCCATCACACCTTTCTCCAATCCAGGCCATATTATCAATCCATCAATGCACATGTGGTACATGCCATAGTAGAAATGACTTCTGAGATTGCTGTAATCACCCATTGCCATGATGGTGTGTATATCTGTGTGTGTGTGTGTGTGTGTGTGTGTTTCTGTGTGGTCTTTGCTTTGTGTTCTGAACACAGTTTGAGTGTTGTTGGACTTCATTCATTGGCTCTAAAATATGTGTGGGCTCCATACATCTCCACACAACACCAGTGCAGCCGCAGCAGATATCAACTGAGCACACCCTACTGGAAAATTCTGGAAGAATCTCAATGTCAGTGCAGATTAACTGGTAAATCTCAATCCATAGTATGTTGAGAGCTCTCTGGTTTGCCAGAGGACTTGCTTGCTCTGGTTGATGACTGAGAAAGAACTTGTCTTTAGAGCCTCCCACAAACGCTTTGTGCTTAAGCAAAGAAGAATTCCTTTGGATCAGTTTCCATGCCAATCTATCCCAAACATTCTGCCAAGGAAAGAGAGATCTGAGCAGATGCAGTATAAGACTGTGGAATGAAGGTGACTAACATAATAACAAAATCCTAACAGCCATAACTTCTAAAAAAAGAATGCACTATATTCTTATGTTGTTCTTCATTTGTTCCTTTTCATATTTTGCCTTTGCCATGAGTCTGTACTGCTCTGTGACTGCCTAGCTTCCATGAGAGCCCTGTTGTGAAGTTGCCCAGCAGAGGTTTTAGTTAAAGTCTTCCAGATGGTGAGAGTGCTGGTGGTCCTGTCGGCACTGGGGATGAGAGCGTACCTGATCAGGCAGGTGAAAGAGGAGATGTGAGAGGGGGCCGCTCACTCAGGATGGTCATCTCCATGACAAAAGAGTCCAGTCACAGGGTCATGCACTCATTGGCCTAGATAACAGCTACTGAACTCATCCCCCAGACCTACAGACTCACTCACAGACATGCACACACTCAGACACATACACATGTATACACACACACACACACTCATACCCCTATGATCTGGCTACCAGAAGCCGCTCAGTGGTTGGGCTCTGCCTCCAGTCAGCCCTGGCCTGTGTAATGCTGTCTGACACCAATGGAGACAGACCAGGTTAGCTAACCAAACCAGCCTCTCACCTAACAACCATAATCTCCCTCCTTTGCTGCCCCCAGTTCCTATTATTACCTATACTACTACCCACACACACACACACAGACACGCACACGCACCACCCCACCTTTACTTACCTTATCCTTGTGTGATGAGGCCTGGCCTTGATTAAGGGAATATTCTTTTACAGATATACAATATAGCTTGAAATGCCCCAGAGACATGGTGACCAGTATCCATATCATCATGCTAAACGATAAAGCAAGACAGGGTCTGTGTGTGGTTACCTCTTTGAGTTTAGTCATTACAGAAGTTCTTTGGAAACTTCTAGAAGTGAACTTCCTCCAGAGTCCAGAATATTCCTGGGATAATTCAGAATCATGGGGATGGGCTTGTGGTGTGGTCACTTTACCAGAAACAACAGACGCTGCAGTAGACCAAATATTATTCAGTTGACTTAACAACACACTATAGTAGACTAGAGTATAGGTCTATTATAGTAACACACACACACACAATCACACACACTGTGGGCTCCTTTTGAAGGCTTTGCTCACGTCCCACGGTGGCGGTGGTTTAAGCAGTCTCTTCATCACCTAAACAAAGCCCTCATGCACACAGAATGGGGCAGAGGGTGTATCGTTTCCTCCCTATTTAGTGCGTACAATGTCAGTCCGTCACCACAGCACACACACACACACACACACACACACACACACACTCATACATACACACACACATACACACACACCACAGCAGAGCACAGCACTCTAGTGGAGCCTGGAAGAAAGGATATAGACCATGGGTCACGGGTTATTTGTGTAAACTCTCACACATCAAGCCCATATTATGGGATGGCATTAAGCTCACTTGCATTGAATTTATGACACAATTTCACACCCTAGGCTACCAAGGGAGGTGCTGATGTTCTAATTCTGAGTTCCCCCAGGGTATTAAACCTGAGTGTAATTATCACCCTCGACACCTGTTGGGACACACACACACACACACACACACACAGACAAACACACACAGACACACACACACACACATCCTCTCACTGTGGCAACTTCACAAATTTGCAGTGTTCTCCTTTCTTTTCCTAAAAGCCTGTTTGGAAAAAGTCAAGGTTATGTTCTTAACAGTTTGAGGTTAACCCCTGCCAACTCATAGTGCTGTGATTCTAAAGTGCTAGAGAACCAATACCACAAATATAACCAGACCAGTGCTAGAGAACCCATGGTAAAATACCACAAATATAACCAGACCAGTGCTAGAGAACCATTCTAACCAGTCACTATCTGACTTCATCGTTCTTAGTTCTAGATACTTTAGATCAAATGAGACACACTCAAAGTTATTCAGTGCAAATTGGTTGAACAAAACAACAGGAACCTAGCCATTGTGTGTGTGTGTGTGTGTGTGTGTGTGTGTGTGTGTTTGTGTGTGTGTAGTTGAACATTGTCCCATCCATCCTGGCTTTTAGTTTGCATGTTTACAGTGTGTGGACTTCCTGTATATGACACACCTATCTTAATTTCTTTCCTCACTAAGTTACTGTATGTCATCATCACCACAGATACAACAGAGACAACCCTCAGCATTCAGCATGTGCAGAATCTGTTCCCTCCATCTGGCTCCCCTGAGCACTGTGGTATTGAATGAAGGTGTCCCTCTCTCCTCACTGCTCTGAATGCACACGTATAGGAGGAGGGTCTTTTGTTGTTATTTTCTTTTCTAATCAACAAGTATTACATTTTGGTTGTCTTTTGCCACATTAGATTGTAGCACTTAATAAAAAAGTCTTATGTAAATAAATATTTAGCATCAAACAGTGCTTGGGAAATTCCTCAGCTCTGTGTTCTTGCTTTGGTTGTTTTGTTTAATGTACTTTTGAGTTGTTTATCAGTAATTGTTTGTATTTTTGTTTGTTTTTCCAATGTTTTGTTGTTGTTGTTGTTGCTTTTTTCCCACGTATTGCCTTAAAGGCCTAGAGCTGTGTGATTTCAGGATTTAACTGTCAGTGCCCTGTGGAATGCTTCAAGAGCCAATAGAAACCCTTGAAACATGATGCCCACCAATCAGATGAATTTGGCGTGCCCTGCTGCTTTGATATGCCGAAGTCTCCAATCACAGTCACAAGTCCTCTGTGATGGTACTGTTATAGTGGGGAACATAACACACCCATAGTAGGTCAAATTAGCCAATCAGGTTATATTTCCCCAAAAGCATTTGAACAGCTAGTACAGTTAAATAATGAGCTGACAATCACTCCAACCACACACACACACACATTATCTCTCTCTCCATGCTTACCACACTTACTGTGCAGGAGGGCTTCTGGGAAACGCAGTCCATGTCATGTACTGATCTATGTGAGGGGTGTGTATATGATTGGAGCATACAATACGCTGACTCAAGGATGGATTCATGCCAATTCAGAGACAGATTTATGCCAGGTCCGTTCCGGTGAGACACACCACACGTGTGTATTTGTCTCATGGCGGACATGTGACCCACTGTTTTGGCTCTGTAAGTGTGATAGCTGTGACCAATTGGCATGTAAGTCCCTGTGAGATGCACCAAGGACAGCAGACTGGCTGTGATTTAATTTATGTTATTTGCATTAGAGAAGCTCCCAACAGAGGTCCTCACCTGCCTCCTCCTGTTTCTGTGTGTGTGTGTGTGTGCGCGCGTGTGTGATGTAATTTACAGTCTGCTGTTTTCTTTAGAGATGTTCAGCCCAAAGGTCCTTAACCCACTTTGATTCCACATGGTTACTGATCCCATACGGATAGATCATATCTCATCTAAATCAGGCTAAAATGTATGTCCCTCTGAGGCCTCTGCAGAGCTTTACCGAAGGCACAATGCTAAAAGACAATCATGTAATATGTGCAGGGAGAGAAGGACGAGATGTGTCCAAGCTGCACAACAGCCCTGAGACAATCAGAGAGAGAGAGGGAGAGAGAGAGAAGCTTAACTACGCTTTGAGAATCAGTCCTGTGTGTGTGTGCGTGTGTGTGTGTTGTGGGCTAGCTCTCGTTCATAGTGTAAGTGTGTGTGTGCGCGCATGTGTGTGTGTGCGTGTGTGTGTGTGCGTGCATACGTGTGTGTGTGTGTGCATGTGTGTGTGCGTGCGTGCGTGTGTGTTGTAGGCTAGCTCTCGTTCATAGAGTAAGTGTGTGTGTGTGTGTGTGCATGTGTGTGTGTTGTAGGCTAGCTCTCGCTCATTGAGTAAGTGTGTGTGTACGTGCGTGTAAACATTTTAGAATGAAGTTGTCTGAACACTGCACTGACAAAGAAAGAAGAACAGAAAAAGGAATGTAAAAGAAAGTGTAGAAAGAGGAGGATGAAGATAGACAACATAAATATGTTCACTGGTGTGCATGTGTGTGTGTGTGTGTGTGTGTGTGTGTGTGTGTCAGGGTGTGTGTGTGTGTGTGTGTGTGTGTGTGTGTGTGTGTGTGTGTGTGGGTGGGACCAAAACATCATATTCCAAACAGAAGAAACATAGGAAGCAAACCAACAGAATCTAAATGTCAATAAATAGTGAATGTTGCTTGTACTGAATAATGTGTACACTATGTTATATAAATGTGAATTTACTAGTGTTCCTACACCTGGTAAAAAAAAACAGTGAAAATATTACAGTAAAAAAAAACTACTTAATAAACTAATTCAATGAATTTGTAGACTGCCATTCCTTTGAGAACACCAGTCATCTCATTCCATGTTATCAAGTGTAAAACATGTAAAGGGATTTATGCAAACACAGATATTCTCACTGTAGAATTATTCAGGCAACACACACAGGACCACACAAGACAGGGGTGTGTGAGCCTCTACACTCACATACATAAACACACACACACACACACACACACACACGAACATGCACAGATCATTATCTTTAGCAGTATGACTATCACAATACATACCACTCCTCTGTGATATCCCCAGTTAAGAGAGTTGCATGTTGACTGATGTCACATCTTGAAAGATCTTGCACAGGACCTGTCAAATTCATGTTTAACACACACACACACACACACACACACACACTGCTAGTTTGTTTTTGTAGTCAACACTAGCCTTGTTCTGCATGCACACACACACACATTCCAGATTTGGAGAAAGCAGATCATCTGAGGCACCAGTTCAGGTGTGTGTGTGTGTGTGTGTGTGTGTCTGAAGAGGGACTTCAGGTTGTGATTGACACCAAAACTCTCAAAACACTTCCAGCTGACCAGCTAAGGACTTGATGAAAACAAAGCCAAAAGGCCAATACAGACCATGTGTTTTGTGTGTGTGTGTGTGTGTGTATGTGTGTGTGTATATGTTTGCATAGAGAGTCTGTATATGAGCTAATGTGTGTGTGTGTTGTAGTAGTCAGCCAGGGTAACAGTAAGCCCAGGCTAGCTCTGACACACAGTGTGTGTGTGTGTGAGGTTCCGAGGGTCAGCTGTGCATTCTCTCCTCTGGCCTCTGCATAGCTGAGGGTCTGTCACCCATGCATGACTAACGCCCCCCTCGGTGCCACTTTCACACTCCGTTAAGCTTGCCGTCTCACCTCACCACAGCACACACAGCACACACACACTCACTCACACACACACACACACACACACACACACACACACTCGCCGTCTCACATCGCAACAGCACACGCAGCACACTCACTGTTTTACATCGTCACAGCACACACAGACACACACAGCACACACACACATCAAACATTTTTTATTTGGCTCAGCTAGTGGATTTATAGGACTTACGGTCAATTGCTGGAGATGCCCAATTTCTCAGCTCTAGCTTTGGCCCCAGCCAGAAGAGCAGGACTCCCACACATACACACAAACACACACACCAGTCAGGACAGCAAGATATTTACAACACACACACGCACACACACACATACACACACACACACTGGGACACCCAACAGTTGTCTGTTGACAGATTTACAAGAGACTGGTGAGGGGAGAGTTACTTGAGAGAGTTCATTTAGATGTCTCTGTGTGTGTGTGTGTGTGTGTGTGTGTGTGTGTGTGTGTGTGTGTGTGTGTGTGTCTCTCTCTCTGTGTGTCTGTGTGTGTGTGTGAGAGAGAGAGAGAGTGTGTGCCATTATGGAATTAACAGAAAACATCACACAAAGAACACAAAAAATAGATTGCAGAACTATGTTTTTCCTAAATAAATAAATACTAAAGAAATCTATCAAGCACCCCACTCTTGAGACCAAAGCCCTGTGATAAAACAAGCATCCCATTCATCTCTATGGAAAGCAGGTAAAAGCAGGCCCAAGCTTCTGGTGAACCTAACCTCCCTGTCGTCCCCCAGGAGAGCGTAATTAGCTTGTAGTGACATTAGGCATTAGCATTAGTGGCATTAGCATAGCTAGAGCCCAGGCATGCTGTGCTACATGAGAGCAGAGCATGCCACAGACAGACTGGCTACAGGAGACACATGCAGACAGATGGACAAACCTAGACAGAGAGAGAGAAAGAGAGAGAGAGAGAGGGAGTGCTTATTTTTTGCTTGTCATACATTGTATTGAATTGTACTCTACTCTGTATGTAAACCTGTTCAAGTGTGACAATGCAAAAATGATTGTCATGCCTATGAAACTAACTTGAAAGGAAATTAGGGAGAGAGGGAGGGAGAGAGGTAGAGAGAGAAAGAGAGAGAGAGAGAGAATCAGATAGGTGGAAAGGCCGACCGACAGGCAGAGGGTTTTGACCTAAATCTGACTCTTTTAGACTCATCTACTTCCTAGGCAGGTCTGTTTTTTATGGCACAGCGGAAGGGACAAACTGTGTTTGTTTCTTCTCAAAGCCATTGGGCCATTGAGCTAGCAGAGCATGAAGAATTAATATAAGTTTCCCCTCCATCTCCCTCCTCTTCTCTTCACATGAACTTCAGTCGCTTAGTGATTAAAGCTTGTGAAGGTTAATGTTCCCTCTAAACTCCTGATGAACCATAAATACATCTTGTCATAACAACGGCTTCAGTAGGAAGTGCATTGAACTTAGGAATTAAATTAGTGTTACATACACAGAGACTAAGGACACTTAAAGTACCTGGTGTTGATTTGCTCTTTTTTCACTCTTCCTTCTGTCTCTCTTCTTTTCTCCTTCTCTCTCTCTCTCCTCTTCTCTTCCTGTTATTCCTGCATCCTGTCTTACTCCATGTAACATTTTCAGTCAAACTGTCTTTCTCTGATTTATCTTGTGTTCTCTCTCTCTCTCTCGTATGAACCATATGAGAGAGAGAGTTTTGAAATAACATTGACACTGACAGCAAACAATGATCTCCTTAGCTTCTTCAAGTTTGCTGCTTGACTCCACCACTATTTTCACTTCCACTGGAGATTTAAACTTCCTGGATGTTGGTGCTTTGTGGAATTGAGACATGCAGGGCCAGCATCTCTTGCCCCAACATGAACTGGGTCCACAGCAGAATACCAACATCAGTACAGACTGGAAACAAAACCGCCAGTTTCATCATTTCATCACTTTTCCTACTATAGCAGACACTGGCTCTTGCACGCTCACAGGGAAGAGTCAATGGAAGAAGGAAGAGACAAGGGAGTGAATGGAAGAAAGTACTATCCTTCCCTCTATCTTTCTTTCTCTTTCACTCATCTCTCCTTTTCTCTTTGTTTCATTCTTTTTCTCTCATCTTTCTCTCTGTTCCTCTCTATTTTTCATTCTTTCTTTCTCTTATCCCTCTCTTTCTCTCTCTGTCTGTCCCTATCTCTAGATTTCCTTCTCTTTCACTTACCCCTCTCTCTTTTTCTGTGTCTCTCTCTCTGTTTTTCCGGATCCAGAGGCTGTGGCCTGTGGGAGCAGCATACAGCATTAGCAGCCTGAGATGAAATTACAGCAGAGCATCTGTACCCCCAGCAAATGGACAGAGAGAGGGGGGGGGGGGGGGGAAGGGGGGAAAAGAGAGAGCTGTGTTGTTTTTATCTGCATTGTTTTCCTTTGGGGCACAGGAAATTCTATTAAGGGACCTTAATAGACCATTTTTCATGTTCCGCTCACTTACTGTCTCTTCATCTGTCCTCCTTGCCTCTCTATCTCCTCTATTCCTCTTCTCATCCTTGTACCTTCACTATCCTCCTCTTCATCTCTGTTTCGTTCTCTCTGATAGTTCCAAAAAGTAGACCTTAAAATAAAGTAGTGTGTGTGTGTGCCTGTGTGTGTGTGTATCTGTGTGTGAGTGTCCTTAATTGACTTCATTTGTGTATTTCACAAGCCATGCTAACCCAGGAAAAGTGTTGCGCAATAACTGCCTTCAAAGCATTTGTGCTCCATTCAAAACCATAACAAACTCTAGATCTGCATGTCTGTCCGGCATTTACCCAGTACCCAGCATCACTGGGTAGAACATGACCCAGCAGCACGCATTTTAGCCATGTTCTACGTAGAGCTCTCTCAGCCCCACAGCCTGCCTTGAGGACAACTGTTGGTGTTGCACATTTCCTTATGCCCAAGTATTTGAACAATGTCAAATCCATAGCTGTGGTTGGGACTTAAAGGGCCATAAAGTGGTAATTAGTTACTGGTGTTTCGAGGAGCTCATGTGTTTCTGAGTGTCCATATCTCTGCCATTTAAGGTCTTGTTAAAAGCGAGCTGTGGGCCGAGACTGGCATGGCAGGAAATTACATTGTCAAAACCACAGGCTGCGTGGGATGTAGATTCAGAGGCTTAGTGTTTGGTGCATTATGGGATAATCAACAACAGTCAACAGTAGATAAAAATAAAGCCCATTAGAGTGACTTAAGCCTTTGTCTAACTAAGCCACAGAAACTTCTGCGCTCCAGATTCAGAAGGGGAAAGCAAAGTGTCTTTTTCCAAACTTTTACTTTTAAGGTGTCCCTTTTATTTTTAAGGTGTCCCTTTTACTTTTAAGGTGTCTTTTTTATATTTAAGGTGTCCCTTTTATTTTTAAGGTGTCCCTTTTACATTTAAGGTGTCTCTTTTACATTTAAGGTGTCTCTTTTATATTTAAGGTATCTCTTTTATTTTTAAGGTGTCTCTTTTTTATATTTAAGGTGTCTCTTTTACATTTAAGGTGTCCCTTTTATTTTTAAGATGTCCCTTTTACATTTCAGGTGTCTCTTTCTCTAAACCTATGAACTGAAATAGCTAAACTTTGTCAATGGGTCCAGTTATGTTCATTGACAACTTCCTGTGTTCGCTGAAAACCTCCTGTTTGTGAATGTTTGTGTTTGTGGTGAACACAAAACTGCCTGCAAATGTTTGTAAACATTTTATTTTGTCAGCTCTTTTGAACACAGCCCTGATTGCAGATACCTATGTATGAATTACACTTCTTACATTTCTATTTATGTATTCTATTTATATATATATATATATATATATATATATATATATATATATATTTATGTATTCTATTTACATTTCTATTTATGTATCAGATGTTTACTAGATTGCCCAATGCTACAATAAACACGAAGTAACAGAAACCATGTTTTCAAATACCCTTTTCAAAGTTTGACCAGCAAGAAGGGCCACTGGGACTGAAAAGTTGATTGAAAAGTTTTATGATTTCACTCTTTGATGGCCTTTACTCTCATAACTATTTCCACAGACATTTATTATCCATAACCTCTCTGGGAAAACAAAAAAGTACATTTATAATTTTTTTTTATAATATAATTTTTTTTCGTTTGTTTCTCTCTCTCTTGCACACACACACAGACACACACGGACACTTGCAAGTCATCTCTCAGCAGAATGTGTGTGTGTGTGTGTGAGAGAGAGAGAGAGAGTGTGTGTAGCCAAGAGTGTGTATAAGAAAATCACACACTTGAAAACACCTGCAGGTCAAATACTCATGATGAGACAAGCTGCAGCAACTTAAAAACATGTTTCTTTGAAAACAAAATGTTTTTACATCTTGTTGTAGCCAGAGCTGATGTAACCTTCATCCACTCCGTAATGAGCCATTTGAAGTGTAAAAATGTCTACGAAGCTAATAAATTTGCTAATAAATGACCTGTAACTTGAAAACGGCATAAAATGTTGCCTGGTATGCATTTAAGGTTTTATAATCGACACATAACTGTGATGCCTTTCCTTAAGGCAGCAAGAGGACCTGACTAGATAACGTTCAAGTTCCTGTGGGTGACGAATTAACATGACGTTAATTCAACTGAATTCAAAAGGCTTGAAAGTAAACAGAATTGGCATGAAAGTAAACAGAAACAAGAAAGTCCACTCAACTCCAAAAAAGGTGCGTGAAAACGGGTTATTACATAGAGTAGTAAGACTCTGAAGATGGCTTAGGCTGAAACGTTTATCTTGACATCCTTCCCAATAAATCACAATCATTCAGTTCAAATCAATTTATGTTCAAGAGCAAGTGCAGCTTTTACTGCTCAATGAACTCACCATACAACACCAAGATGACTCATCTATCAAAACATAAGTTAGTGTTAATGTAAGGGTGGGTCTGAGGAAAGAGTAGCATGGAAACAGATGTTCAAATCCACAGGTATCTCCACTTTCATTCACTCTGGTCATAAATACGACTTACGGGTGCTACCTGTCCCATAGGTGGGAATTGTGAACATTGTTTTTTTTTGTTGTGTGTGTGTGTGCGTGCATGTGTGTGTGTGTACACATGAGAATATACACCATTGTTGTTTCAATAATCTCCTCTTGACTCAAAACTATCTTTAGAATGAGAGGTATGTCAGAATGTGTTTTTTAAGTATTCCATAGATTTGTCTTTGTTTTCAAAGTTCAGTATGAACAGCGACACACACACACATCTATGCAAATAAGCAAACATGCACTCACACACACACACACACTCATGTAAAGATGGTTATCTATGGAATGTACACCTTGAGCACGTGAATAACTCACTGACAGAGGCTGAGCTGTCTGGAAATATGGGCTTTGAAACATCAGCCTTTGTGTGTGTGAACAAGCAGACCATGTGTGTGCAGTTTGTTCTGCAAGGAACATGACAGAACAGGTAGGCAAGTGCTCCGGTTCTTTTTCTGACAGCACTGGTTCCTAGAGTCCCAGAAATATCACACCACTGCAGCACATCAATCATCACCACAAAGACAGTTCTTTATTTACCCAGCGCAGCTTCCCTTCCCACACATAATCTATGCTGACTTTTTCTCTCTTACACACACACAATCACACACACACACACACATACACACAAACAAGCTCTTCCAGACAACAGCTTCACTAATACAACTTTCAGACACAGCCAGTTTGTGACTCTTTCTCTCTACCCCCCCCCCCCAAAACCTCCCGACACACACACACACACACACACACACACATACAAACAAGCTCTTCCAGACAACAGCTTCACTAATACAACTTTCAGACACAGCCAGTTTGTGACTCTTTCTCTCTACCCCCCCCCCAAAACCTCCCGACACACACACACACACACACACACACACACCCAAACAAGCTCTTCCAGACAACAGCTTCACTAATACAACTTTCAGACACAGCCAGTTTGTGACTCTTTCTCTCTACCCCCAAAAACCTCCCGACACACACACACACACACACACACACACACACCCAAACAAGCTCTTCCAGACAACAGCTTCACTAATACAACTTTCAGACACAGCCAGTTTGTGACTCTTTCTCTCTACCCCCCCCCCCCCAAAACCTCCCGACACACACACACACACACACACACACACACCCAAACAAGCTCTTCCAGACAACAGCTTCACTAATACAACTTTCAGACACAGCTCTCTCTCTCTAACCCCCAACCCTCGACACACACACACACACACACACACAGGCACTCCAAGTCAATCCAATCCTGACAGCACTTTATTCAACTATGCATCAATCTACATTAAGTAATCTACTGGTGTCTTTTGCGAACACACGTAGCAAGTACAACACTCGTACCACCTAACCACCTAACACCTAACACTTTGATGACAGATCCCTGATACATTATGTAGTCTCTCTCTCAAACCTAACTAGACAGAGCAAAGTAGCCTTGCAAACTCTTTCTCAAGTCACAAAAGTGAACCTAATTTTTCAGACAGTTCACCAGTTAGCTAAATGGGTTAACTTTCTTTGCCCAACTACTACCCAACTTGGTCCCTCTGGCTACAACAAGATGTAAAAACATGTTTCTTTGAAAAAAAAAAAATTACAGACTTTCCTGTTTTGTTTTTCACATAAATGTGAATCTACTCAGTGATATAAGGTAACTGAAGAAGCACAACAAGATGCCTTGACTGAATAAGGATTCATGAGTGCAGATTTATGTAAGTAGCAGACTTACTGTGTTACTTTCAGCAGACAATAGATATTCTGACAAATCTCCCCTGATCAACATGTGTCTATCTGGTACTGACTAATTGCCAGAGCAGTGGACAAGGGCAGTATTGGAGCTGGTATACCAACACACACACAGACATGCACACACACACACACACACACACACACACACACACACACACACACACACACAGAGACTGCAAGGGGATAGCACTGGAACTAGCGAAGTAACACACACACAGACAGAGACTGTAGAAGTATAGCACTAGAACTAGTGAAGTAACACACACACACACACACACACACACACACAGGGACAGCAGGGGGACAGTACTGGAGCTGGTGAACCAACATGCACACACACAATATACACTTGGAAACTGTAAATAGTAAAGTAACACACACACACACACACACACACAGACAGAGAGAGAGAAAGAGAGAGAGAGAGAGAGACTGCAGGGGGATAGCACTGGAACTAAAAAGTAACACATACACACAGAGAGAGAGAGAGAGAGAAAGAGACTGCAAGGGGATGGTACTGGAGGCGGTAAAGTAACACTCCGGCCTGCTGTTTTAGGACTTCCTGTCGTCTCTGCTGTCATATCCAGTGTCTGGCAGTGAGCTGGCCAGTCCAGGGTCCTGTTACTGCAGCCTAGTGTCCCAGCGGTCAGATCCAGTCCTTTGGAGAGCGATACACCATGAGAGTGATGTCACCTGGACAGGGACCAGTAAATAAAGACCTGATGTCATCCTGTGACACAGCACCTCAGGAGAGGCAGAAGAGAGAGGGAGTCAGAGAGAATTGTGTGAGTGAGAGCATGTAAACATTTGATTTGTGTGTTTGTGTATCGTGTGTATGTGTATTTGATTTGTGTGTATGTGCTTGGCTGCATCTGTGTGTGTACATGCATGTATGTGTGTAAGTGTGTGTGTGTGTGTGTGTGTGTGTGTGTGTGTGTGTGTGAAAGCAAGATGAGGCAGATTACCATGAAAAAAAAGATATCCGTTGTGATCTTTTATTCAGGTTTTTGATGCTATTCTCTCTGCAGTAATATACCTCCAATGGCTGAAGAGGACGTTTGTCTGCACTGGTGCTCTGATCCCTCTAACTGTTTTCAGTGTTTGACAGGTGAGGGGCCAAGGGATTTGGACCTGAGCCCGTCGCCTCTCCTTCTCTTTCTCTCTCTCTTTCTTTCCCACTACTTCAACCCTCTCTATCTCCCTCTTCCTCTTGCTTTCCCCCCTTCCCTCACCCCCTGTCTCTACCCTTCTTTCTCTCCCTCTCTCTCTCTCTTTCTTTCTTAGTACAGTTGGCCACTCATAGGTAGTATGTGGCCAGCCTGTTCTAGTTGTGGGTTTGGCTGATTCTAACCTTCCTCTGTAGAGGTGGTTCCCCCCGCAGGGCTATGGATGGGTTGGAGCTTGTTAACAGCAACAAGGTGTGTGTGTGTGTGTGTGTGTGTGTGTATGTCAGTGTGTGTGTTTGTGTGCTCGAGAATTGCTGTTACGTGTTGTACTTCCAGAGATTAACAAGGGTGTGGGAGCACTTTCATTCATACAATTTCAACAATACTTCAGTGATTCACACACACACACACACAGTTTGTCAAGATGCTCTCAACAGCAGCACAGGACCTGAGGAGACATTTTTTACTGTAGTTTCCTGAGAGAAAAAACAGAGATTGCTTAGCGTTTTTTTTTTTTTTTTTTTTGGCAGACTGGAAGTTATAACACGTAACAGCAATTCTCGAGCACACAAACACACACACTGATATACACACACACACACACACACACAGTTCAATATACCCACTCACTGTTGTCTGTCAGCTTTTTTTTGCCAGACTGGAAGTTTTGGGAGATCTGTGGATGTCCAAGAGGTGTGGATGTCCAAGAGTTTGAAGCTGGACACTTGCGCTTCATTCACACAGAAATCGGTACGGTTGTAGCGTAGCGGTTAAGGAACCCAGCTAGCATGCTAGTAGCCTGAAAAGTTGTGGATTTGATTCCCAGCTGCCACTGTT
>JAIFZK010000024.1:15535000-15537500 GCA_027481765.1 Tenualosa thibaudeaui
TAGGTTAATGCATGATGGATTAGACCTGTAATGGGAACTAATTCGCTGACAGATAACAGGTGTGTGAGACCTGTAGGAACCCCCACCGACCAGTGCATACCCTCAACGCACAAACACACACACAAATATATTCATACACACACAAACACACATACACACACACACACATGCATACTGTACACACACATACACACACACACACACACTTGGTCTTTGATTTTATTCTCTTTTACACTTCCTTTGAAGCAGGAGCCAACAGGGGTCCACCCTGTGCCAGTCAGCATGCCTCTGTGTGTGTGTGTGCGTGTGTGTGTGTGTGTGTGTGTGTGTGTGTGTGTGTGTGTGTGTGTGTGTGCGTGTGTCTGTGCGTGTGTCTGTGCTTGTGTTTAGACATTGTAATTTGCATCATTACTTTAACCAGTTTGGCTTTGAGGCAACTTTCTCTCACGCAATACCAAACACATTATCTCTCTGTCTCTCTCTCTCTCTCACACACACACACACACACACACACCGAGACAGTAAGTATCCCCCTTTGGATGTGTGTCTGTGAACATCAGCATTAAGGGATTTATGAGGGGGGAGACTGCTAGCCGCTAGGTAGGGAGAGGATGGTTGGAAACACACCTTTTAGCCCCTGTGGCCCGCAGGCAGGGAAAGGCACCACAGAGACCAGATACCAACACACACACACACACACACACGCACACACACACACATGTGCGTTTATTGGAGGAGAAGGAAGGGAGTGTTTGCTTTCCACTTGATAGACTGCTTGAGTGTGCAGTAGGCCATACCCACACACACACACACACACATACATACACAAACACACACACACACATACACACACACATACACACACACACACACACTTACACATACACGTACCCATACATGTACACACACACACACACACAATGTACATAGTGTCTGCATATGTGACTTTTTGAAATCAGAAAGAATATGATTATGACAGCAAAAAACATAGTATCAATCATAGTATCAATGATCATGTCTGAAAAAGCTGTATCATGTAAACACTAACATGTTGTTTTGATTGACATGAACCAAATGTAGGGGATCTCCAAGGCGTCATATACAGTACCCATCATCTGTGCTAATTTTGTTGATTTCAGACACGACATTTCTCATTCTCATAGGCAAAGAATTTCAACCTACAGAACCGGAACATTCCAGATGCTAGTGCTCATTCTGGCTTGACAACTCTATTGGGTGTTAGAATAGCTGCATGTGTATTTACATAGTAAACTGTATATTTGTAAGGCACAAGACACAAGGCACCAAAGTGAAAAAAACTTAGACACTTGTAAAGGGCCGAGCTGCTGAAAGGCAAGAGAGCGAAGTGTGTTTTTCCTTGTTACAGCTGATAAGCATTAAACCTGGTCCTGTGGAGGTGACAAATGATAAGCATTAAACCTGGTCCTGTGGAGGTGACAAATGATAAGCATTAAACCTGGTCCTGTGGAGGTGACAAATGATAAGCATTAAACCTGGTCCTGTGGAGGTGACAAATGATAAGCATTAAACCTGATCCTGTGGAGGTGACAAATGATAAGCATTAAACCTGGTCCTGTGGAGGTGACAAATGATAAGCATTAAACCTGGTCCTGTGGAGGTGACAAATGGATGCAGAACTTTAGGTGTATTATTAGTTGTTTTATTAGCAGAATGGAGTCTGGAGGGCAAAGTGTTTAATTCACTAAAAGATCAGTTAGAGGTAATTGAGTGTTTATATGGTGTGAGTGTCTGAAAAGGACTGTTCACAAGCCTGGGCATGGCAGGACACACACACATGCACATGCACACACACACACATACACACACACACTCTCACCCATACATACACACACACATACACACATACACACACACACAGACATGCGTATGTGCGCACAAACACACACGCACATGCACATATGCTCACACACACACACACACACACACACTGATTGGGCATGACAGGCTACACAAGAATGGCACACTAGGCACACTGGGCTTTACTGCTGCAGGGGTAGGATGGGCACATTAAACACACACACACACACACACACACACACATTCAAAACAAAAACAGCACACACGCCCATGCAGTCTGCACAGACAACACAAGCATATATTGCCTGAGGCTGGCATGCTCCTGGCTTGGGTTTGACAGCTGTGCACTGGCACATTTGGGTTTGGGGCCAGGTGTCCTACAGGTAGTTAGTAAACCATGTTATTGTGTGGTTACACACACATTAACACACACAGAGATGTTGCCCACTTACACAAACATATGAAACCACATACACACACACACACGCACACACACACACACACACACACACACGTGTACAACACACGCAAACGTGTACAAAACACACACACACACACTCTCACTCATACATACACACACACACATACACACACACACACAAACATGCGTGTGTGCGCACATACACACAAACACACATGCACATGCACATATGCTCACACA
>JAIFZK010000024.1:15545000-15582500 GCA_027481765.1 Tenualosa thibaudeaui
ACACACACACACACACACAAACACACATCCATTTATCTTTCAGATGACGAACAAGAAATGAATTAAATACAATTGCGCACAATTCTAGTGTGTTCTTTGAGTGTTTTCTGGGCTGGTGCAAAAATGTCAAGCTTTTCAGGTGCTTGAGCTTACAATAGCATCACAGAAAACACACCATTCCTACACAAACAGTACGTTTATCAGGCCTCATGTTGACTCTCACTGCTGCATACCCACCTTCTTTCCAAATAACTATGAAATGGACTTATTCAGAAAATGTCTAAAATGGGGTCTGTTTGCTCAGAGTGGGGTTACATTATGCAGCAGAACACTAAGATAACACTACTGCAATTCATGTGTGTTGTTTTGTCTCAGTAACACCCAACCCCTAACACCTCACTTATGTCCAACTCTGAATGCAAGGCCAATAACAAAGCCTGTCCTGTCCAAAAATCTTCATAAGGCATATGGATAAATACTAAGAGTTAAAGCCCAGATTCTTCATACTCATAGTAGTATGATTCATAGAAGTAAAAGATTTTTACTTGATCAGTGCCTTGTGTATATATATATGTTTGTGTGTGTGTGTGTATGTGTGCTAACACTTTATATTAGCACACAAATATTCGCCATTTACTGGCTGCTTATTAACATGCAAACTGATGAAATACTAGCCATTTGTTAGTCATTACAAATCATCATCATTATTAATAACTTATTCTGCATTACCTTATTCTACCCATTATAGACCATTAACTAAGAATTTCTCCAATATCAACTCCTAATAATTATTTATTTGTTTATTTGCTGTTTGTTGTTTATTTGCAGTTAGTAAGTTGGTTTTTGTATATTAATTATATGCTTTAATATGCTTTGGTTAGCATGGGGCTTGAAAGGCGGTAGTACAACAGTTCTTCAATAATACTTAGAAAAGATGATCTATTCATTGGAACAAAACCTGTAAAACTATAGCTAATAGTGTCCAAATAAATTCTAATTACATCTTTTTGATTGAATAACTGTTCCTGTTGTACTAGCACCTTATAAGGCCCTTACTGAGCAAAGCATACTGAGATCATAATTCATATACAACAACTAACTTACTTACTGTGAATGAACAGTAATTAGGAGGTAATACTAGAGAACGGAAGTTAATGGTCTGTTATGGGTACAATAAGGTCATGCAGCATGTAATTAATAAGTGATTTGTAATGACTAACAAATGGCTAGTGTTATTTATATGTTAATAAGAAACTGACGGCCAACTAATGGCCAATATGTGTGTGCTAATATAAAGTGTTACCATGTTTTCTAGGTCATATAATATATTGTATTTAATTTGGCTTTGGTATAAAAAAAATCAGGCCAGGAAGATGCAGTGTCAAAGTTAAAGCTTAGCAGGCAGGGTGTCAGGAATCAAGGTGATTAAAAGGAATATGAACTCATATCTCTGGCATTAGTAAGCTGCTGACTCATCTATTGACTTCTTTTGTCATAAGAGGTTAAAATTTCTCCCAAATCTTTTTTCCATCCAACTAAAGCTATCACCTGAGAGAAACTGAACCCTTTCCCAATGCAAACACATCTCTAGCAAGCACACCTGTGTGCACTGCGCACAGGTGACTGTGATTGTGCTGTTCACTCACAGGTGGGTGAGTCACCGCACACTGGCCTAATCAACTGGAATCTAAACATGCTCAGGACCGCACGGTCCGCATAGTTTCATGAACCCAAGCGGGGGCTGCTGATAGTGATGTTGAGAACGGGGAACACACACACACACCTTTGCTCCAGCATCTGGGAGAGCCCAGGAAGAAACTGGACCTGTGTGCCTCCCTCCCCATATTTGGTGTTTATGAGTAATAGCCTAAGAGTCAGAGGGCAAACAAAGGCTGACTCTGCTTTTGAGACCCAAGTGACATGACAGTAGCAGGAAATGTTCAGCAGCAAGGTGATATTTGTTAAATGACATCAGTGATCTCAGGGCTTCTGGAGGAGTTCTAGAACACAGTGGATGCAAGAAGAAGAAAAGAAGCATCACAGCTACGAGGAAGTAAGTCCTTGTTTTTCACTGCTATCCAATACTGTTATGAGGTAAGGCAATATACTGTCCAGAGTCGATGCTTTTATGTGTTTACTGTATGTAAAAGGTATGTAAAAATACTAATTTAAAATATTTTTAAGTCTAATTTCCTTTCAAATGGTGCAGAAATATTTTATCTTTTGGTCACTGATCCACTTGCCATCACTGTTCAAAGAATTCGGCACACAATTCAGCCACAAAAAGGAAGACATGATGACATTAATGAGCCTAATAGAGATAGAGAATCATGATCACAGTGATGTATTTATTGAAATACAGCTACATTGCAGTTATTACATTATTGGAACAGTAAACAACTCCATGTTTGTTCTCATTGTTGGGACAGTAAACAGTGTCTGTTTTGCAGGATATTGTAACTGAGTTGTTAGCAAGATGAAATACCTCATCGCTGTGTTGGAATGCCTCATGTTTTTTATCATGAGTACGTATTTCTAATTTTATACACACACACATACAGACACACACACAGATACGCACACACACACTGAAACCACATATAGAGTATTACTGTAAAAGCACAGTTAACATGTGTTCATTGCTCATTGTCTTTTTTATAACAGCCTCTGTGGCAAATGAACAAAATGGTAAGTAGCCTCTGCCTTACAATACTATACTATACTATACTATACTATATACCGGTATACTATATTATAAAATATACTATACAATACAAATCTGTGAAGTAAAGATTAAACATCTCTTGGTGCTACATGTTAAGCTTTATGTTTATCTTTATAGTCTATGTTATATAACCAATAAGTAAATTTAAAAGCAGATCTATGTCTCCTGTCGTACTGTAATGTCAGGCTGTGGGCTGGTCCATTCGCACAGCCGTATTGTTGGAGGGAGAAACGCCTCGGCAGGTAGCTGGCCATGGCAGGTGAGCCTTCACTGGTTTGGGAGTCACGTCTGTGGGGGAACCCTCATCAGCAACCAGTGGGTCATTACTGCCGCACACTGCTTCTCCAAGTGAGTCCATCATTAACACAGATTCTTGTAAAGTCCACAACTAACACACTTCTTCAAGTGCATAATTAACACTTCTCCGAGTAAGTCCGTAATTGCAGTAACAATTAATCATCGAAGTGACTACGAAGCTGATAAATTAACCTAAAGTTGCCTAGTGTGCCTTCAAGTACTCTTATGTTTTGCTGTCATTCTGTTGGTGAATGATGTTACAATTACATTCAGCAGATGCTTTTATCCAAAGCAACTTACATCTTGTCAACTATCAATTGTTCAGGGCCAGTCTCCCCTGGAGCAACTTAGGGTTAAGTGCCTTGCTCAAGGGCACAGCAGTGGCAGCTGGGATTCAAACCCACAACTTTTTCAGGCTACTTGCACACTAACCAGGTTCCTTAACCACTACGCTACCACCGCCCTCCCTATGCCCACCCCCTGTTGAGCTGTGAGTTTCTGTTCTCTGGTTTACAATTAAAGTCCCAGTAGTGTAACCCATTGCATTTCCTTTGTATTTGCCCCAGCTTCCCACTCCCCTTCACCTGGACCGTGTACCTGGGTCGTGAGACTCAGGACGCCTCTAGTCCCGACTCCAATCCTCACGAGGTGACGCGAGGTGTTAAAGCCATCATCCGCCACCCTGACTACAATGCGGCAGCGATCAACAACGATGTGGCCCTGGTGAGACTGCGGACACCGGTGGAGTTCACAGACTACATTCAGCCTATCTGCCTGGCCTCCAATACCAGTAGCTTCCCCCCAGGCACCCCCTGCTGGGCCACAGGCTGGGGCAACACTGGATTTGAAGGTATGTTGGACACTGCTTCCTGCTGCAGAATTGAAAGGAGAAGTCTGGTGCGAATCAATGAACAGTCCTGTTTGACATTGCTAAGAGCACTAAAGAACTTGGTACAACGTAGACCACATAGCGAAACAATTGTCAGCTAGTGCTAATTGGTAGGGGTACAGAAAAACAGAAATGAAGCACAGTTTCATGTGCCCTTATCAGCTATTTTGCAAACGAGTTTGCTAATGTTGTGCTTATGCTCATCTTTTCCCACAGAGCCCCTCCCATTCCCAGGGACCCTACAGGAAGTGCAGGTGAAGGTGGCAGGAAGTAGGAAGTGTGAGTGCCTGTTGAAGGATGTCATCCCCATACACATCACCCCCAGCATGCTCTGTGCTGGAGGGGTGACAGGAAAGGGAGCGTGTCACGTAAGAAATATGTGCTTATACTCTCTTTCAATCACAGTTAATCTCTCTTTCAATCACACTTGAGTGCCAGGTACCTCGACAGTTACAGGAAAAATTTGGAGTCAGTCACCCCATATCATTGTTCTTTGAGGCTGCTGGCGGTACGTATAAAAACAACAACATTTGGTACAATTGTAGACTGAATTTGTGAACTGGCAGCTAACACTAACAGATGCAGGCATTAGAAAAAGAAACTTCCTTGCCCTCTTTAGTAGGTGTTGGCTGCCATTTTGCTATTTGGTCTACGTTGCACCAAATTCTGTTGTTCTCATACCTACCAACATCACTCGGTAATGTGAAACAAGAGGGCTATGGATTGATTCACTCCAGATAATCCCTTTAAGTCCAAAAATACTAAAATATCTACCATAGCTAGACATACATGTTGTGTTTTTCACAGTGCAAAAGAACATTTATTTTAACATCTGTTCAACATTCCACTCTGCTTGGCTCTTCTTACTGCATGTGTTTGATAATTACGTGGAACTCACCCCTGAGCTCACACTCTTCCTCACTCAGCCTCATGTTTACCTTTATGAAGCTTCTGGAAGTCTCTGGATTTCATGTTGTCCTTCTCTCCTTCTTCCATTCCCTCTCTCATTCATCCTCTCCATGTATCTCACCATTTCTCATCCCTTCTCTCTTTTTCTCATTTAATCTCTCCCTCTCTTTCCCCCTCTCTCCTCTTTCCCTTGCTCCTTCCCTTCTTCCATTTCTCTCTCCCTCTCTCCCTTCCTCCACTTACCTTTTGTTCCCTCTCTCCATAGGGAGACTCAGGAGGTCCACTTCAGTGTAAGCTTGGCCCTGTGTGGGTGTTGGCTGGGGTGACCAACTTTGGGATCCCCTGTGCCACAGGCACGTCCCCCGATGGTTACGCCCGCGTGTCTGTGTTTGAGTCGTGGATCAGAGACACCACACGGCGCACAGATGTCGGATTTGTCCCCTTTACTTCAAAGAGACCAGACGAGGATCCCAACTTCAACTGCAACCACACTAAAAGTAAAAGGCTAATGCTACCTAAGGTCAAACATGTTGTGTGCTTTCAAGAAGAAAAAACATCTGTGGTTTTCATGGAGGTTGACTCTATGTTGACAATATGATGTAAAGACAAAACTTACAGATTTCTTAGTTACAGTGCTAACAATGGGGTATTTTGCCTCTGATAGACTGGTTTAGGTGAACACATTGCAGGCATTGAGGTCATGCTAAAGCTAGTTTGGTTTGACTTTTCTCTCCCAGGTCATTTTTATCCTTTAGGAGAGGAAGGCAATGTGAACCTTCCACTGCAGAATGGAAGCTCTGCCGCCATCTTCCTGGAGGGCACATTCAAGTATTATGGACTTGTTTATGGGCAAATATTTGTGAGTTGCCAAGTCAGATATGCACACTCACACTCACACTCATGCACACACACACACACACACACACACACACACACACACACACACACACACACACACACACACCACACACGTACACAGTAACATACAGAAGAATATTAGTAATACATGAAACATTTATAATACATTTTATAGTTTCTTTCTGTAAGAATGTTTTCAATATTTGTATTTTTTTTTTTGTTCTTCACTTTAAATGTACTCTTTTACAGCTGAACAGTGATGGGTACCTGACCTTTGATGGTTCTACACCTCAAGGGCCTCCCAGCAGTTTCCCTGCACATTCTTACACAGACATCATCGCCCCCTTGTGGGCAAACTTTGACAATAGCATTCAAGGAACCATCACGTGCCAGCAGTTCACCAACGGTTCTATTCTACAACAGGCCACCAGAGACATTAAGGACTATTTTCCCGGCATCAAGTTCTCTGCCACCTGGGTGTTGATTGCTACTTGGGAGAAGGTTACAAACTCCTTCCAGTCAGAGCCTGTAAGTAAGCAAGCCAAGTGTGGCGTAACGGAGGTTTGAGAGCAGAAGAATGAAATGTCGACTACGCCACTGAGGGCGGGTCGGAGGCTAGGAAAATAAGCTTGGCTAAGCAAACCCTTCTTGATCACATAGGTCACACAAGTTAGCTACATTATTGGACATGATCCACATGATCTATGTTCCACAAAATTATCATATCAATCAGACAACACCTCCTTTAAAGTAGCCTAAACACACAGTGCTAGTTAGTTACTGGCTTATTGTTGAGGTAGGGAGGACACAGAACAGGGCGAGGGCCTAGCAGGGTGTACAGGACTGCCACACAAATACGAAAGCAGCACGACTAACCAGCAAGCGCAGACCAGTGCTTTAAGGAAATACAACAATACATAGAGATCTGTCCCAAACAATCTCCAAACAATGTCCATAGACAAGGCTTCATTTCAGTGCAGGACTATGTTATCACACAAACACACAATGCACACTAGTCCAGGTGTCTTGTACTGTGTGCCAGAGGTGCAGCCATTTGTCGATCACTGAAACTGATCTGAGTATTGCTTAATATGTTAGCTCATATTGTGCCTTCTTGTAGCACTTATGGAGTTTCAGACTTTAACTTCAAAAGCAAAGTGCAAATAGACCTGGTGGCCATGCTGAGCTGCAGAACGAAATCTAAATACTCACAGATCTGGATGGGTTTTCCCAGGCTAGCCATCATGCTTACTATAAAGATGTCAAGAGAATTGTGTGGTTTCTTCTCAGCATTTCACCCAGAGATGTATTTCATCTGTGTGTCTTTCAAAGGAGTCTTTCCAGCTGGTCTTGGTGTCTGATGGAGATCTATCTTTTGTCCTGATGAACTATGCGGACATAGAACTCACCAATGGGCAGGTGAGGAAATAAAATGCATTTCTACAGACTATTTCACCGATATAAGCCAAAACAATGCTTGAACACTCTATTTTGTTCCTGGACTAATTCTTAACTGTGGAATGTTAAAACAGAAACCTTTTGGGAACAGCTAATAATCAAACTCTCTTGAAACAGTCAAAACTCTCTTGAAACAGTCAACTCTCTTTAAACAGATTCAAGACTTCATAGGAGGCATTCTGAAGACATTTGTCTTGTAGTATTCAAAACATCAACATGAAAGTTTAGAAAAGCTCTTGTTTTTTATGGTGATGAGCTTATAAGAAAACAGGGACAAAAGGGGGGAAACTGCATAATCAACACCTTGGACTTGCTTAACATTTTTGGATGTTTGACTAGCTGAAATTGTTACGAGATGCATGCAATGTTCATATTTTCTTTTAAAATGTGACATGGACACAGGCTGGCTATGACACCGCTGGATCGTCGCACTACTTTTGGGTTCCCGTGGAAACCTCCGGAGAGCTCCAGAACAACAGCAACGTCTACACTCCAGGCCGCTGGGCTTTCCGTGTGGATGGAGGTTATATCTGCACGGACTTCCTTTATACTATGTATAAGTGTGTGTGTGCACACACACACACACAAATGTTATGAATGTCCACACAATCACAAATGTACAGCTACACTCACAATGCTATGAACAACCAAACTATCACAAAATGCATACACTGTGCACACACACACACACACACCACACAAACACACACACACATACAATGTTATGACAGACAACACAAGGCCATACAGGTCATCAGAGCGCTGGAAGGCCTTTTAGTTTCTCTGGCCAAGGTCTGGTTTGTAGCAAATCTGGTCTACAAAGTGAGATAGCAGCTATTTAGGATTGTTGTTGTATTCCTCTCCAGATGAAGGAGTGAGTGTCCACAGCAGGGCAACTGCTAATGTGTGCGGCTTTTCCTCAAAGCCGCTGTCTCAGCTGACCAATAGGGTAGTAGGAGGCCAGAATGCGGAACCAGGAAGCTGGCCCTGGCAGGTCAGCATTCACCACCTAGGCCGTCACGAGTGCGGAGGGTCCTTGATCAACCATGAGTGGGTCATCTCTGCTGCACACTGCTTCCAAAGGTACTGTAGACTACTGTGTTCCACGCACGCATACACACATGCTTCATGGTTGTGGACACTGCTTCCAAAGGTACTCTACTGTGCTTTATATACTCACACTTTATGGTGGTTTACATGGCTTACATGGCTTCCAAATGGTACTGTACTGGGCTGCACACACACACACACACACATTCACACACGTGTACAACACACACAAACGGGTACAACACACACACACACGCGTCATGGTGGTAGACATTGCTTCCAAAGGTACTGTACTGTACACATACACACACACACACACACACACACAGTTCATTGTGGTGGACATTGTACAACTTCTTACAAGCTTATAACTAATGTAAGTGCGTTAAAAGTAGGAGTCAGTGATTTGAATCACCCACCACTATATCATCTCAGCTAAGTGTTCTTCCTGATTTAGCTGTCTGTTCAGTATTTGCACTCTAGACAACTCTGGTCATTGTGTATCACTCTGGCTTTGTAAATTATAAGCAATCTTCTCTTCTTCATTCAGTACCTGCACGACTCCCCTGACTGTCCATCTTGGTTGCCATCGTCAAGAGGGCTGCAACACCAATGAGGTTCGACGAGGTGTTCTAGTGATAGTTCGCCACCCTGATTATGACAGTGTGTCCAACGACAACGACGTAGCTCTCGTCCGTCTGAGCGCTCCGGTCCGCTTCACAGTCTACATCAAACCGGTGTGCCTACCATCAAGTACCAGTGTTTTCATTACCAATACTAAGAGCTGGGTCACAGGCTGGGGTCATGTCCAAGAAGGAGGTAAAGTATTTTGGACTAGACTACTATTAGACTACTAGATTACTATTAGAATTCATCACATTTGATCACTCTTCTTGTGTTGTTTATGTTTATCATGTCCACTTTTTTATAAATACCAATAAAATAGGGCAATTTGAAAAAGTAGACATTTTTGTGGAAAGTAGACATTTTTGTCAACATTGGTAGGCCTAGATTATACTGTAGTAATTACACAGGTACACATACAACACAGGTAGTTTATACTATATTAAGTACACAGCTCCACATAGCGCATTAGTTTATATTAATTACTAATTACACAAGGATACATATAGCCCCACAAGTAGTTGATATAGTTATATCACAGCACCACAGCTAGTTTATCATTGGTTCACTGTAACAAGGAAACCTTGTTGTCCTGCAGTGCCCCTCCCCTCCCCACAGACCTTACAGGAAGTGGAGGTGATGGTGGTGGGAAATAAGCAGTGCAGCTGTTCTCATGGAGAAGGACAGATCAAAGACAACATGATCTGTGCAGGAGTGCCCGCAGGTGGCAAAGACGCTTGTCAGGTAAGACACCATGTCATTGCCTGTCACAAATATATTGAGTAGAACCAACATTTATAGTAGGCATATATGCCTGCATGTAACGACTGTGTGCTTCCACCCAACCAACTAGCTTTCAAAAGGTTCACATCAACCACACAAGTGATTTTTGTGTCCTTTGTATATTGTGATTCTGTTTTAATGATTCAGGCTGATTCAGGAGGCCCCCTGGTGAGCAAGCAGGACTCTGTCTGGGTTCTTGCAGGGATCGTGAGTTTTGGGGAAGGTTGTGGTCGGCCTGGTTACCCAGGCGTCTACACAAGGGTGTCTCGCTACCAGGACTGGATCACCCTCATCACCTCAGAGGAAGACTCTCCAGGCTTTGTGCAGTTTAATTCTGCTGGACCTGACACCGACCAGGACTACACCTGTCCCAGCCCAACACCACCCAGACCCAGCACGCCTACAACCACTACAGCCAGCCCTTCCACTGCACCCATTTCAATGACAACACCCACTATATCTACAAACACTACAACCACCAGCAGCGGTATGTTTAAAGTTACAGTAATACAGAGGAAAACAACCCAAAAATCAATGACAGTAAACAACCATCAAACACTTTCTGTAGACATACTATAGTAAGGCACAGCGGACCATACACTAACCACAGAATGAGTGTCCAGGTGTATATCTGTTAGTTTAGATTAATGTTGTTACAAAAAGCCTGTTCCAAACATAAAAGACTTGCCCACTCCAGTGTCTGGCATAATCATTCCCTTTAGGTTACTACTTCCAGCACACTTACATATCTGATTGATGTTTTTTTTTTGTTTGTTTTATCTTTTGTTATAGGTCCCTTTTACCCAGTATCAGATGAAGGCATAGAGAGACCTCCACAGCATAATGGAGATTCTTTACTCATCTTCCTGGAAGGGACGTTTACATATTTTGGCCTTGTTTACAGCCAGTTATATGTAAGTTATTACATACACATACACATACATGTGCAGTATGAGAATAAGATAAAAAAAGAAAGAAGGCAAGAAATTAAGAAAATATGTGCAGCCATCTATGGAGAGTGTGAATGTGGCCATCTTTGCAAGAACTAATTTGGATTCAATAACTTGTTGGTCAGTCTTAATGCTATTTAGCTTAAAGTAAATCTATGTAATCACGTTGGAAAAAAGGGTATGGAGACAGGCAATGATTACAACAGGTAGAAGGTGAACAGTAGCAAAGCAGTGGACGAGATACTGTACTCATTACTGCTAAATCATATCCTTGTCTCTGCCTGTGTAACTGTAGCCAGCATATGACACACAGTAGAAGAGTGGATGTCTCTAACATCTGTAAGTAAATGTAAATGACCTGTAAGTAAAAAGTAAATGACCTGTGTGTGGATGTGCTCCTGCTTTCTCTTTGTCCAAAGTTGCATCTGAACAAGCTATCCAAATATAGGCTATTCCCTCCTGACAGTATACGCCTAAATGACAAAGGAAAATAAAGACAATGGACCACTGGAGGAAAATGAGTGCATGAGTCTTAAAACAGTCTTGTAATGACTTACTAAATGATGTCTAAAGTGGCTGCTTCCTCTTTATTAAAGTCCATTTCTGCTTCCATTGATTTTGAAAGAAAATGTATATGCTGTTTTGGAAATTTAAAGTCCTGCAGAACCAAAGATGTATTCCTTACGAGGAGAAGGACCGTGATTAGCAAACGGCAAAGTGATGCAAGGGCACAAACCACCACAATTTCCACTGGCAATCTCCTTTCTGAGCACTCTGAGCAATATGCAAATGCACATAATTAGTATCTCATACCAAAATTATTGTTATAGTCTGTTATAGGGTCCAAAATTTCTAGCGCCACCCCTGCATGTATAGTTCAATTGTGGTTGCCAAAGACGATGTGGTTGCCATTTAACCAAAACATACCATTTCAAAGTTGAATGCATACTATTTTTTAGCTAGATCACAGATAATCTCATCATAATGCAACTTTTTGCTTTCCCATATGTATACATGACCAGTACTCAGGCCCTGGGCCTGCTACTGTCACCTATTACTTCCCATCAGTATTGAGCTCATTCCCACTGATTGGCTTGAGAGCAAGGCAAGCTTTCTTGCTGGAGCCTTTGGGATCTGAAAATTCAGTGGCGCACCACATAGCTAGACATGAATGAACAAGTAGCGTTGTTTGTGTTGGTGAAAAGGGCATTGTCAGACCCAATAGCAACTGTTGTTTTACCACTCATTTTCTCTGACAGTTGAACAACAATGGCTACCTGACCTTTGATGGGTCTACTCCTCTGGCACCTCCCAGCAGTTTCCCTGCACTCTCTACCACAGACATCATCGCCCCCCTGTGGACAAACTTGAACAGCAGCATCGGAGGAACCATCTATTATCAGCAGTTCACCAATGGCTCCATTCCACAGATGGCCACTAGGGACATAAATGACTATTTCCCAGGCCTCAACTTCTCAGCCTCCTTGGTATTCATTGCTACTTGGGAGAATGTTGTATACTCCTCACAACCAGATTCTGTAAGTCACTAATACTACAGTTATAAAACATTTATAGAACACATATTAATGAAATACAATATAAGAGGGAGAGGTTTGTAAGCATTACAACTGTGAATTTCCTATAATGTGATGTGTCATCCTGTAGGAAGCATCATTTCAAGTGATTCTGGTGTCGGATAGCGATCTGTCTTTCGTTCTTATGAACTATGGTGACATCACATCTGTTGATGCCCTGGTGAGAAAGTACTATAATATTCATGCCTGTCTGTATGCTTGATTCTGTACTATCCAAAACTTAAAAACGTATTATTTGTTCATTTGCTTTTCTGGTCTTATATTTGTTTACTTTGATAGTGTATTTCACACATTCCACTACAGTCTAGTTTTACTCATTTGGTAGGTTGGCTATGACACAGCTGGATCATCCCAATACTTATCAGTTCCTGTCAACAACACTGCAGACCTTCGCCACACTAGTAATGTTAACCACATGGGTCGCTGGGTGTTCCGCACAGATGAAGGTAATTGCCATTACTGGAAGCAGTCATTTCTGTTTTACCAAACAGATGCCATAGAATAGTCCATTTCTATTCCTCTCTTGTCATATCATTAGATGTTTAATAGAGTTCACCTTTCGCTCAGAGGAGTTTGATGTGTTATGTTCATAAAGAGGATTATAAATGTAATACAAAACATCATATGGTATTCCTCCAGGACCAGTTATTGGTCTTCTTTCTATTTATGCGTGTCCCTTGTAATTATACCACTGGCAAGGCCCAGCGTCAGCGACTGACTAGTGGACCAGTGGCCATGTGCTCAAACACCAGTGGAGGTCAAGTAGTTTGAAAATCATTCAACTGTCAACAATAGTTACATGGGGAAAAGGCATTGTCTTAGTGAGAGTCCAGAGTCCTTCCAACCATAACCCTGGTGTTCAAACTCGCCAAGTGCAGTCAGTAGGAGAAGGACTGTTGACTAAATGGCAAACTGCCAGCTGACGCAAACTCAACAGGACTATAGCCTTTGATCTCACTTTTAGTTCCGTTTCCCATAACCCCATTCAGCTAGTATACGGTAAGCTGCAGGTTATCTACTCTGTCTACACTCTATGTCTCTATTCCTATTAATTCTGCTTGAAGGCAAGACATCCAGTGCTCAGATGTGTGGCCTTCCCACAAACCACGAGCCTGTCCTTGACAATAGGATAGTCGGTGGTCAGGATGCCCAACCAGGAAGCTGGCCTTGGCAGGTTAGCATACACCATCATGGGAAACATGTATGTGGAGGATCCCTGATAAACAACGAGTGGGTCATCTCAGTTGCACACTGCTTCCTAAGGTGAGCTGTAAGGTGGATGTTGATTGATTACAAAAGGAACCAAACATCAAGAAG
The DNA here is from genome assembly GCA_027481765.1 of Tenualosa thibaudeaui. Lineage (NCBI taxonomy): Eukaryota > Metazoa > Chordata > Actinopteri > Clupeiformes > Clupeidae > Tenualosa > Tenualosa thibaudeaui. The sequence goes on from JAIFZK010000024.1 coordinate 15,558,456, forward strand.
TACAGTCTTGACCTTTTTAGTCAGTATTGTCAACCTATTGTTTGAGGTTGCCGGGTGCTGTTGTTATGACTAAGAATGAGAGTATTTGGTAGGGCACAGCCTGAGTTTCCAAACCAGCAGCTGAAGCTAACTGAATGGAGCACAAGAAAATAAAGCTGAAGCTAAATCTTCCTGCCCTCATCAGTTAGCGCTGGCTGCTGTTTTGATATAGGTTACATGGTACACGCTAAAGATAGCGTGACATTTAATTTGTTAACTTTTTTGTAGTCCCTGTACAGCTCATCTGACTGTGTATCTTGGTCGTCATCGCCAAGAAGGCAATAACCCTCACGAGGTTCGTCGAGGCGTCTTGACGATCGTCCGACACCCTAATTATAACATCTCAACATCTAACAATGACGTGGCGCTCATTCGACTCAGCTATCCCATCCGCTACACAGCCTTCATCAAACCTGTGTGCCTGGCATCAAGCGCTAGCGTGTTCATTACTGGCACAGAGAGCTGGATCACTGGCTGGGGACGCATCCAAGAAGGAGGTGAACTAATTGGCCAAACTTTTCTGTTTGCGGGCCACATACTGTAAAATCTAAACTTCTAGCTAATGCAAAATGGAGAGCACCAGGTTTCAACTGATTTCAAGTGAAGAGCAACTGCTTTTTAAATCAGAAAACTCATAGGCCATCTACTGTTACACCGTTTGATGATTCTACTGACAAACATGCCACACCAGTTCTGAAACTGTGATGTGCGATGGATATTTAATATTAGATTAATGTAACAACAGGCCACAATAAATTTTATTTTTTGACTTTATGGTGGGCAGCATGAAAGAGAGCAGAGGGCTGTAATTGGTCCCTGAACCATAGTTTGGCCACCCTTGGTCTTGAAAGTCTTTCAAAGATACAGCAAAATGACTCCTCATGAAAAAATGTTCTTGCTCTTTTAAATAAGCCAGAATTTTGCATAGCCTACAGTACTATCTATAAAAGTACTTTGTAATATTTGTAGAACACCTTTTCAGTGGAAATAAATTGGATGAAATTTAGCAGACTTCTTACAGTAACTCTGAGTATCTCTGGTCTAGATTAATCAATTACATGTTATTGCACTTCCTGAGTGTTTACTAAAGTGTTTAGTAAAGTAAACATTGTGTTGCAGTGCCCCTCCCCTCCCCACAGACCTTACAGGAAGTGGAGGTGATGGTGGTGGGAAACAAACAGTGCAGCTGCTCCTATGAAGGAATCACAGACAACATGATCTGTGCAGGTGTGCCCTCAGGTGGCAAAGACACCTGTCAGGTATGAAACCACTCACATTTACCCAAAGCCTACCGTAGCCAGTCTCAGGACCTCCACACACCAGCAGCGACATCACATCACTTTCGAATTTGGCAATTTAGTTTACCCCTGCACACAGGCATATCTCAAAAAATAGACCTGAATTGTAATCGACACTGCAGTGTGAGCAGAGTTCATCGCAGCAACAAAGCAGTAGCAGCAGAGTTTGACTGTGGTGTTCAGGGTAATATTGAAAACAGTGGAATTAAATGAATAGAGTGTCAGAAGCAAATTGCCCCGCACTTTGTCAGAGCTGGTGAGCAGAGGCCCTTAGATGTGTGGTGCTACCACAACTGCCTAGCTTGCTGCTATTTCGCCATATATGGTATTTCACAAATAGCAACGATACCATATATGGCAAAAGGGCAGCGGCCGCCTAAGGACCGCTATAGAACCATCGAGCAATAAGCTGCCAAACTGTTGGCGGCCTGCTATCAGGGTGGGTTCTTGGAAGGAAACAACCTAAGACTAATTTCTTATCAAGCCTTCATAGTAGTGTTGCTAATTCCGCTTGTTATAAGCAACTTTGTGCTTGTTTTCTTGTAGAGTTTCTTTAAAAAATCAGAAGTCATGGCTTGTGGGTTTTCGGGCTTGTATTTCAGTGCTGTTGTTTTAACTTGCTCCATACACTGCCTTCCCTTTGCCCTGCATACAATCCTAATGCACCACACACACACACACATACACAAGCATACGTGCAGCTCTGACAGCAAGCAAATAAGAGAGATAAGAGAGAGAGCATCTCATAGTAGCCTATTTAGTAGCTTATTTTTGTACCTTACCTTGCCTTTACAGAGGACCTGTCTCTCTCATTGGCCAATATAGAAGCTGTTTCTTTTCATTTTTATTTACTTTTTGGTCTTGGGTCACTTGTTTTGTGCTTCTTTTCACGGTCCAGGTGGCTTATTTCTCTAGCAAGATCTGGCATCACTGCTTCATATGTGTTTATGCCTGATTGCTTCTGTTGGATATTTTGTTTTTCTTTTCATTATTTAGGCTGATTCAGGAGGTCCACTGGTGAGCAAGCAGGACTCTGTCTGGGTTCTCTCAGGAATCGTAAGCTTTGGAAAAGGCTGTGGTCGGCCTGGTTACCCAGGCGTCTACACAAGAGTGTCTCACTACCAGGACTGGATCACCCTCATCACCTCAGAGGAAGACTCTCCAGGCTTTGTGCAGTTTAATCCTACTGGACCTGACACTGACCAAGACTACACCTGTCCCAGCCCAACACCACCCAGACCCAGCACACCTACAACCACCACAACCAGCCCTTCCACTACACCCAGTCTAGAAACAGCATCCACCCCAATAGCCATTACCCTAACCTCTACACCAAACATGAGCATGTCCACTGCTACATCACTGCCTACATCCTCCATACTTACACACTCAACAACCAATCAGAGCACAATGTCCATGTCTACAAAGTCTTCCTCAACTCTTGATGTTTCCATCAGTTCTACCAGATTTGCAACCAGTATTAAAACCAGTGCCCAAACCACAATCCTTTCCTCAACTCTTGACAACCAATCTGCCACTTCTCTGTCCACCGCTGCTGTTATCAAAACCAGTGTCCAGTCCACAACACACCCTACCAGTCCTTCAACAACCACATCGTACACTACAAATGTAATCTCAACCGCTAGTTTTGCATCCACTCCTGTCTTAAATACAGTGACATCTGACAGCACTTTCATGTCCGCAAGCTCTACCAGCGATGCTACCCTTACCACAGCCACAGTTGCTACTAGCGATGCTACCCTTACCACAGCCACAGTTGCTACTAGCGATGGTACACTTACCACAGCCACTGTGGCTACTAGCGATGCTACGCTTACCATAGCCACTGTTGCTACTAGCGATGCTACGCTTACTACCGCTGCCACAACGTCTGTTATTTCTTCTGTAACAGACGCCTCTGCAGCACCAACTGTTGCTACTAGCGAAGCTACGCTTACAACAGCTGCCACAACGTCTGTTGTTTCACCTGGAACTGGCACATCTGTAACCTCCACTGCTGCTGCTAGCGATGCAACACTAACCACAGCTACTGTAACGGATACCCACACCACAGCAGATCTCACGGGGGGCTCCACTGCAGCTGAAGTTAGCACCTCAAGAGGTTTGTCTTCTCCATTCTCTCCCTCTGTTTCACTAACCCCACAGGTGGATTCACAAATCACAGCCTCAACGATTGCAACCACGCCTCATTCTGTTTTAACTTCAGTGCCCTTGAGCACAGACATGACACAAAGCCTCATTAGTACCTCTACCACCCATCCACTGAAAGACACCACACCTGCCTCTACACCTATACTCACCCAACCTTCACAAACCTCTGCAGGGAGACCCATCACCGTGTCCTCTTTCCCCACACACACTTCCTCTGGAGCATTTCACAGCACTGTCCTTCCTCCTCACACCTCCCCCACTTCCTCTTCCTCAGCAACCACACCAAGGCCTTCTTCCCCTTCAGCAAACACGGCTACCACCCACATGATTACCAATACAGTCCCTTCAACAGACTCCACTTCCACCCACATGATTACCAGTACAGTCCCTTTAACAGATTCCACCACCAGACACAAGATTACCAATACAGTCCCTTCAATAGACTCCACTTCCACCCACAAGATTACCAATACAGTCCCTTCAATAGACTCCACTTCCACCCACAAGATTACCAGTACAGTCCCTTCAATAGACTCCACTTCCACCCACAAGATTACCAATACAGTCCCTTCAATAGACTCCACTTCCACCCACAAGATTACCAATACAGTCCCTTCAATAGACTCCACTTCCACCCACAAGATTACCAATACAGTCCCTTCAATAGACTCAACTTCCACCCACAAGATTACCAGTACAGTCCCTTCAATAGACTCCACTTCCACCCACAAGATTACCAATACAGTCCCTTCAATAGACTCCACTTCCACCCACAAGATTACCAATACAGTCCCTTCAATAGACTCCACTTCCACCCACAAGATTACCAATACAGTCCCTTCAATAGACTCCACCACCACCCACAAGATTACCAACAGTCCCACATATTTTACTTCACAGAGCTCAGAACCACCCACCTCTACACCTGTAGCTACAACCCATGCATTTACCTCACCCTTTCCTTTGTTCACTACAACTCAGTCCCTCTCTAAAGTCACAAGTGCGGTTTCAGATAGTGTGTCGACTACTCCATATAACAGAGTATCAACATCCAGAACGACCAAACACACATCTGCTAGTAGCACCTCTGCTATTGTGTTTCCTTCAACAGCACCCACCCCCTACAGCACACCCTACATCAGTCGCTCCACCCTTACTTCACCTGCGGAACCATCAATCAAACCCCCACTCACAACAACCAAGATGGTGGAAACCTCAGCCCTTCCTGTGGGTAGGTCATGTAGAGATCCTCATCTTGGTCCTTATGACTTGGGTATCTGCAGTCATGGTAGTGAAATAGGTAGCAACTCATATCCATGTTGTCTGTGATTGCAGAGTGCTGTCAATATGTGCAAGAATGACAAAATTTGGTACAACATAGACAATATATGTGAACCAGAAGCTAACGCTAACTGAACAGGGCACAGGAAAAAAAACTGAATCGAAATTTAATTTGCCTCATCAGCTAACATTGGGAGTTGTTTTGTTATTTGGTCTACGTTGTGCCAGATATTCTCATTCATGTTCCTACTGACAGCACTTGGCAACTGTAAACAATAGGGCTATAGGTTGACTCTGGACTATTGCTTGAAGTGGCATGAATTGGCTTCATAGTTGCCTGATTCATGCTAGTTTTTGAGGGCTGAGGGTTAAGGTTGCTTGGGATTCAGCCATCCACTTACTCACTACTGTACAGGAAACATCCTAATCCATTTATTGGTACTTGGTTCCTTCCAATCTCCGTCTGCCATTGTGCTTAGAAACATGCGGACTAGTGGAAGATGAGTCTCTGTCTCAAAGGACCTGGCCGTGGATGGTCTACCTACTAAGCTCAAAGAGTACGGGCAGGCGCAGGTGTGGGGGTGTTCTCATGACCAAAGAATACATCCTGAGCTCTGCAGAGTGCTTTGAAAGGTAACAGTATACAGAATGGCTCCATCCATGAAATCAATTATTGTTATCACTTAGAATGCCTTGAACTAAAATGACACATTTTCTCTCTCTCTCTCTTTCTATCTATCTATCTATCTATTTCTCTTTTGAGACAATTCAGTAGTTATGCAATGTAACATGAGAAAACTGAACAAAAGTCAGATTGTATGGATAAAAAAAACGTCATAATAATGAACAATAATCTATAATATATATGAAAAAATATAATTCAGATCAGCAAACCCCCGTGACTGGTTGGCCTTGCTTCAGCTTCGTCACAACAATGATGGCTCGGTCAGCTTTGATGACTCAAAGAGGCTATCAAACATCACCTTCAGCACCTACACAGACATGCCCAACGTGGCTGTACTCAGGCTGGGTCACCCAGTGCAGCTGGGTGATCGCATCCTGCCTGTGTGTCTGGATTTGGAGGACAAGCTGACCATTGGCCTTGGGTCAACATGCTGGGTCATGGCCTGGGAAAAGTCAGAAGGGATCTTAAGTAAGTGTGTGTGTGTGTGTGCGTGTGTGTGTGTGTGTGTGTGTTTTATGTATCATTACACTATGCACACTAATCCGTTTGAATTGGACATATTCTACATCCTCACTGGGTGCATGTCAGCCTATGTGGCAAAGTCCTAAATGTTGGCTGGGATCATTGTTTCATAGGCATAATAAGGATATGATGAAGATGTGTTTTCAATAGAACTTTTCTGTATGGGGTGGTAGTTGCAGTAAGTAAGCCCGGCCAGCATGGCCAGCATTGACTATTACGGTTTTTCATCAAGTGACTTACACTTGGCATTTACTTCAGGGCCAACATTTCCCTGAGCAACTTAGGTCTAGTGCCTTGCATAAGGACACAGCAGTGGCAGTCAGGGCATCGTTGTGCCCCTGAGCAAGGCACTTAACCCTAAGTTACTCTAGGGGAGACTGGCCCTGAACAATTGATAGTTGACAAAAACATGAGTTGTAGAAATGTTTGCATTTCCACCGCCCTCATCAGATCATGATCTATCTCTAAATCTGACTAACAGACCTGACCCTGAAGGAGCCCCAAGCTGGTTTGGTGTGTGAGAACGTATCCTCTCCTCAGCACATATGCACACAAGCGCTCAATTTATCTGAGGTAAGCAACCACTCTTCACCTGGGCCGTTTCACTCTGCAGAGGACTCTTTCTGGTCTCATGTCACACTGTCAAAGACATTCAAAGATGGCCACAACAAATGCTCATAAGTATATAAGTGTTAAGATCATAAGCGCATATGTATATAAGATAAGTCTAAGAAAGTTATTTTTTAAACTGTACTTTAAGCCAGATGTTTTTAAATGTTTTTTTAAATGTTCATGTGGAAAGGCCGTGTTTCTCCTGTCTGTGTCTCTCCCTGTAGATTGCTGTGGGAGGGCCTGTGGTGTGTCGGTCTGGACAGCAGTGGTTTCAGGTGGCTGTTATTCAGGGCCTAAACTCCTCTGGCCCCGGGTCATCCATCTTCCCCAGGGTGTCCCTGTACCGGGACATCCTCCTGGAGAGCTTAGGCACACGTCCTACATCTCTTCCACTCCCGACCAAAAGCACCACAGTGGGCTCAGCACAGAGCCTCACCCAGTCCCTCAGTATCATGATCTCTACTGGGGTTACTCTTGTCTGCCTCATGCTGTTATGATAAGTCTACTCCTTCCCTGTGGTCATTTGTGTGTATGTGTGTGTCTGTCATGATCAATCTGCTTTTCTCTATCTGGTCTTCACCTTCAGCTTGATGCTGTCATGCTCGGTCTATTCCTCCTTTGTGTGTGTGTGTGTGTGTGTGTATGTCTGTGCGTGTGTGTGTGTATACGTGTGTGATGTTATGCGGAGATGTCATGCAGTGATGCAGCATGACAGGTTCCTAGATTTAGTATTGGGTGATTGTGATGGTTCCTAGACTTTTGATTGGATGAATTTCTTTTCTTTTTTTTCCCTTCAAAATTATCTATCAAAATGAATAGAAATTGTTACACCTTACCTTGTTATGACGTCTGCAAAAACTGTAAGGATTGGCAGTTGTAAAAATGTCTGTTTCCCTCTGCAATGATGACAGCTTTTGTCTTAAGTGATCTACAGTCAAGCTATTTGTACCTGTTATCACATATTCTCTGCAAATCCAGCTGGTACTCATGATGGTGTCAATAGCATCTCTGTAATGCTGGTGACCAGAAACGAGTTTATGCTCAAATTGTTACCATTGTTATTTCATGACCATAATAATGAACCACACATCTTAAAAAAACAAAAACAAAATAAAAGAGTATTTTTAATGCAGACTGCTCACCAGTCAGTTGTTTGCTAGGTGACATTGTTAGGACTGGTTATGCAACAAACAGGTATGTGTAGCTCAGTGGTTTAAGCAGGAAATCAGCATTACTGGGATATAGCTGCCTGAAGGTCCCTGTGAACCACAACATCTAAATTATACACACAGAAACAGCTGTCCCAAGATGTCAGTGATTATGTAAATGGTAGTCTCCTTTCTATCAGCTTCAAAAGCTATCATACTACTAAACATGTCTACCTCATGCTTTTATGAAATTATCATATGGGCATTTATTTTCCACACTGACACATTGGTGAGGATTACTATCTTTAGACATATGTTATACCGAATAGATGAACAAATAGTTAAACTGGAGAAATATTATTAGATAAACTGAGATAAACTTCTTGGGTCTGTTATAGTGTATGTACGCACAGGTCAACACTATATATGATTAAACTAAAGCAACCTAAGGTGAGATAAACACTGCCCTATGATGGTTCCGGTACAGCGACCAGTATTTACTTACAGATGGCCCAGGAAGACCTGGTATGATCTTCACAGAGGGACTGACTTCCTCCATGACCTCCCCTTGAGAGCAAGTACAGACCAGATGCACAAAGACTGTGTGAATCTGTGGAGGTCCAGATTATATCCAGTCACCAGCACTGATACATTACTCAGAGAGATAAGACAAAATAGCAGGGAAAGTGTGCTTATTTACATTATATCAGATCTATAAAATGTACCTGAGGATCTGGTCCTGTGAAATCTCAAACACAGAGAAATAATTTTACTGACTGCAACACTGGTAGCACAATCATTTTTATGACATAGAATCAACCATAATTGATCAGATACTATAGCTTGGATTACATCGTGGAGGTAGTACCTTAAAAAATAGTATAGTATTATACACTAATGATAATGTACTGTATGTAATACCAACATGTAGGCTATATGTAAAAGCTACAGCAGCAGCCTTCGCTTATATTTATTGTAACATTTTAAAATATGAGTGAACTGTCTAAAGTCCATCATCATCACAAAACACAATTTTAAAAGGAAGAGGAGGAGAGAAGTCAAAACTGTAAAATCTTTTTAATCTTATCTTCTCTATAAAATTCACACCTCGGCGTGATACCAAAGACACTGAAGTGTCTACTCACGGCCATCCACCAGCAGCACTACTGTTGCTAACATCAGCAATGCTAACTTGACGAGCTTAAGTCTGTTTGTGTTTCCCCCACTGCTTCAAGTTCAACTGAATGAACTGTGTGTCTCTTCAGTTACTACTTCCCCACTTCCACTTCAGCTCTTTAGAGGACCTCTCTAGCGATGTTTTGAACGCCACATTCTGCATGGGCACACTGAAGCAGTTTGTAATGTTATGTGATATAGGCCTACAGGTTATTCATAGAGAACTCTATGAATATGAAAATAAATTTAAAAAATGAATGACTAAATAAAAGTGTACTCATTCTGCTACATGTGAGCATAAATATATAACAGAAGCTGACAGATCATTTCTCCACCGGATAATCTTACTGTGCAATGATGCAATGTGCTGCTTGATTGAATATATTTCTCATGTTCAATCCTAGTGTATGTCTTAGGGCTGTGACACGGGAAGGACCAGAGGCTTCTGACCTGTTAGCTTGCAAGTCCCAAAGGGGATGAAACAGAAAGACATGTGGTATGCAGGCCACACTGGGGTTTCAGGCAGAGAGGGATGTGTAGGTCACACGGGGCTCTCAGCTTCTCTGCTGAATGAGACAGAGGAGGAGGGGAAGGAAACAAGTTCATCTGTGTAATTACCAGGACTGGCCTGCTCATCTCCCTGGCATTACTGCTAACCCTAAAATACTGGCTGCAATCTCATGGTCTAGAGATAGTCCACACACTTTCTTTTAATCTCATGACACAGCGACACTTCAAATACTATTTGCTGTCTCATGGCATGGAGACACTCCAAATGTTTTTTTGCATTTACATTTATGCATTTAGCAGATGCTTTTATCCAAAGCGACTTGCATTCAATCAGTTAATTCTGGGAAAATCTCTTAACCACTACAGTACCACTGCCCCCTATCTGAAATATCTGTCATCTCATTTAGCTGTGAGGGTAGACTCAATACCTTACAGATGTTTTCGCAAGCTTGAAAGTTATTGGGAATGCAGTGATTCTTTGAGGCTGTGGCTTGCACAAACAAAATCCTCTTGTGGCTTTTAAAAAGCTTAAATTCCTGAAGTATTTTTAAAGGCAGGCAGAAAGGTTTTCATCATTTTGTTTTAACAACATTCCAACTTTATCTTAACAACATTCCAACTTTATCTTAACAACATTCTTTTTTATAATTTCCCCCAGGTCAAAAAGCTGAGGTCAGTCGTTATGACATTCTCCTGTTTCAATGTATCAGTGTTGCCATATTTTTAATTCACTCTTGCAATATTGCATAATAGCAAGAATCTTCCAAATTGGGTAAATTCTCTCGCTCTCCCTTTCTCTCTCTCTCTCTCTCTCCCTCTCTCTCTCTCTCTCTCTCTCTTTCTCTTTCTCTCTCTCTCTCTCCCTCTCCCTTTCTCTCTCTCTCCTCTCTCTCTCTCCCTCTCTCTCTCTTTCTCTCCTTCTCTCTCTCCCTCTCTCCCTCTCTCTCCTCTCTCTCTCTCTCCCTTTCTCTCTCTCTCTCTCTCTTTCTCTCCCTCTCTCTCTTGTTCATTTTCTCTGTCCAGCTCAGGACATTCATAAATCTCCTATCCCTCCACATTAAGAAACACACGTGTACACACCACAACACACACACACACAAAAAAAACAAACGCACATATAAACAAACACACACACACGCACACACTTCCTCTCTCTCTCCATGTCACCCTGTCATGTTTTGAGCTGTTTTTGTGTTTGTGGTTTTGTTGTTATTTATTGAGGATGTCTGTATGTTCCCTGGTGCCTCCAACTTAAAAGTAATTTAAAAGACTTCCCTCGATATGGTTAAGAAAGATCTTATATATTTATGTATAGATATACAATATATACAGCACAGTGTGTGTGTGTGTGTGTGTGTGTGCATGTGTGTGCGCAAGTGTGTGTGTGTGTGTGTGTGTGTTATGAATTATATTGTCTTATGAAGAGAACACGAGGACAGCCAAAACTCACTGGTCCTCCGGGAGAAATGGTATGCGGGCACACATCATACTTACCATAATAAAACACTTACATTTAATATAAGATGTGTGTGTGTGTGTGTATGTGTGTGTGTATTTGTGTGTGTTATGAATTATATTGTCTTATGAAGAGAATACGAGGACAGCCAGGATGCTCCTCCGGGAGAAATGGTATGTGGGCACACATCATACTTACCATAATAAAACACTTACATATAAGGCGAGATGTGGGTGTGTGTGAGTGTGTGTGGGCGCGCACGTGTGTGTCTGTGTTGTGTGTTTGTGTGTGCGCGTGCATGTGTGTGTGTGTGTGTGGGGCACGCACACGTGTGTCTGTGTTGTGTGTTGTGTGTTTGTGTGTGCGCGTGCGTGTGTGTGTGTGTGTGTGGGGCACGCACACGTGTGTCTGTGTTGTGTGTTTGTGTGTGTGTGCTTGCGTGTATGTGTGTGTGTGTGTGTGTATGTGTGTGCATACTGAATGTGTGTGTGTGTGTTAACAGTAGTGTAGTGTTTTACAGGGATCTCCAGGATTATGGAGGGTATGCCTGGTGTCCCTGCATTCTGAGTCTGAAAGAAAGCATACAGTATCCCTGTATACCCACAAATCATTGCTCTCACTAACCTGTGGGTAATAAAGCAGAGGAGTTTATTTTCTTAGCACTTCTGATATCATCAAAAACATAAACATAACAGAACATAAAAATATAATTGTATGGAGGTTTTGAGGTTTTCTTTTATTGATTTGTGATTTTTAACACAGGAAAGTGTCACAGTAGAAGAAGAAAGCAAAACAACTACACACCTCAAGGCCTGAGGCCAGGAAACAGGAAATGCGATATTGTGTTTAGTTAACATTCGGGTTAACATTTAATCTTGTGATTTATATAGAGTTTATATAGAGTCTAGTCATAGTGCGCACCCACTGGGCTGACTTCAGACAACTGCAGATGGCTCTGTTGCAGAGTCAACATTTGAAAATTGTCCACAAACAAGCCAGCAGAGGCCTAAGGATGGCCAACCAATCAAATTTGGGCCTGATGCTATCAGATGACTGACTGTCCACCCGGTCTGTGCACACTATTAGTATACTGTGTCGGTGGAGTATACTCACAGGCGAATCGCAGTGTACTCTGACGTGAGACTTTGATATTTGGGATCTGATTACTGAGAAACCTTTTTAGCTTGCAGTGATAAGCATTTGAGTTGTTCTTACCAATGAGAAAACTTTTTGTAGTGATATGTGTGTGAGTTGTTCTAGTCACTGAGAGAGTGTGTTAGTGTGGTTAGTTGTTTTACAGGTCAGCGAGGGGCCTGTGCAGGATGAGAATATGTGGGGATTATTCGCTTATTAGAGAAGACTACAAATGAAATATTTCTATCTTTGGCTGAATTCTAGTTCCGCTCATAACTAACATGTCAATTATCCAGCTACTAATGTTCTCAGTGAAGTAAATACATTATATGCAAACACACACATACAACATCTATATGTATAGATTATATAGATATAGATATATATAATTTATAATTTATATTTTCTCTGGGCATCTTTAAGAAACACTTGTGGAACGTACCCAAGCAGACAGACACATAAGCTTACAAGATACCCCCCCAATGGTAGGCAACCCATGTCCATCTAGTCTCTGGCTGTGAATGAAACTGCATGTAAAGAGATGGTGAACTCACAAATTAAATCAGTCAGTGGCAGCATGGCTGCAATCAGTAGTGCTAAGATGATAAGTAGACTGCTATGCATGTTTGTCATCTTGTGCAGGTGGAACTCTTACAGTCAGTATCACTGTCAGTATCACTGACTGTAAGACAGCACACCCTTCTCTCTGTTTCCTCTAATTCACCACAGCTCGACAAAGGCAGCAGTTTGTCAGACAAATGGCTAAAGATAGAATAGAACCGCATATATGCAGAACTGTTCCACAAATAACCACTAACACACAGACAGTAAGTATAGACACACACTACTGTATGTATTTGTGCTTAATATTTTAATCCCATTCATTTCAGTGAGGCATAAAAGTTCATGTAATTGACTCAGTGACTGAGCAGTTGGGCCTCATGGTGTGGTCATCAGCTTACTTGTCTTTCTGCACTAAATAGGAAACCCAGCATCAAGTGCAATAATTTCTCTAATTTTGGTATATTTATATTATATTGTTATATATTGAATATATCATGTATTTATAGTAGTATTGTATTGTATAGTAGTATTTGTGTTGTTTTTATGTTTATTGATTATATTTATTGTTTATGTTTATTGTTTTTATGATAAAGACATTCAGGCATTTGGTATTATGTTTTATTACATATAGAAATACAGTCAAGGTGTTTCTTCCAGATCATGCATCTTGCTTAGCAGAATGGAGGATGTTTCAAATGTCCAGAACATGGTTCCTTGTAGAGTAGAAAAAAGATGCTTATTTCCCTCACAGCGAAATTAAATACAATCAGATCCAGCACACATGCAACATCACAATTAATAACAATGGTGAACTACTTCTACTCTGAGAAACCACAGCAACCCACAAATCTCCATTTGTCCTTTTGGTCAGATCTGACTTCATTTTCTACAGCAAAACAGAGACAAAGGAATTGCATTTTTGCTTTACATATTACTGTAATTGAAACCATGATGAGTTAACCTCCTATAACAATGACTTTCCATCCAGTGGACCGATGTCAATTGCAAGTCTGGTCTTACCTGGGCAGGGTGTCCATGTTAGGTTCCCTGTATGGAGAGAGAAGCAGAGGTTTTGTATTGTATTGTGTGGCATTGCACTGGGTGTGCAGCACCAGCAGACTTGTTGGGTTTGGATTATGTTTTCTGCGTTTTAACCATAGAGACTGCTGCTGAGAGACACTTTAGCTTTGTCGCTTTATTGATATTACCCATGGATTTCATATTTGGTTTAAATCGTCATTCACCAAATACCCTCTAATTGTTTACAAAGACCCAAAGAATTACTACCTGAGAAAATAAATGCATGTCAAAACAATACTGATTGCCTGTAGAACGCTCAGAGAACCTCAGTCTTGTCTTTTCTGACTGACACTTTGGCTTGAAAGGCCATGTGCTGCCCATGTTCTGTGTTGTGTTGTGTTGGTTTTTGTTTTGTATATTTGTTGTCTGTTGCCGTGGCGACTGCTCTGACTCACTGCTGTGCCATGATGAGGGGGATGCTGTCAGGCTGGTAGGCGCGCTGCAGGGGTGGTGCCCGCTCCCCCGTGCGGCTGTTGAACATGGGCAGGGTGGAGAGGGGCTGGGGGACCCCCTCTCTGGTGCCCGCCATGCCGCGCAGCTCATCGGTGTTGCCCACTATGGTGTGGTGGTGGTACAGCTGCAGTCTGTGGAGGGAGAGAGAGAGAAAGAGAAGGGGAGAGAAAAAAGATGGGGGTGGGTGAAAAAAGGAGAGAGGGGGAGAAAGTGAGAGAGAAAAAAAGACAAAGGTGGGGATGAAGGAGAAAAAGAGAGAGGTGTGTGTGTCAGTGTGTGTGTGTGTGTGTGTATGTGTGTGCGTGTGTGTGAGTTGTCCACTGAACTATAGTTCACTTACTCAGGGGTCATGGCATCCCGCTTCTCTCTGTAAACACAAAGACAGAGCAAAACATCACTGCAAAGTATCAAACCAGAAACCAGAACCAAAATCCTGCCCAGAAATAGTATGGATGAAGCACAGGCAATGAGTGAGAGTATTATGTGTAGTATTATGAGAGAGCTTGGCATGTGAGCAGCTAGGCTAGCGCCACCTAGTGCTTCCGCACCAGTGCCACCTATCAAAAGACATAGGCTTCCTCCGTGGAAGGACTCAACGAACCAATCAGCAAACAGAGAGAGAGGGCTGTGTCTTCGGTGGGAGAGCTGAAAGTGATGTCACGACCAAACGGTTGTGAAATGGTTGTGAATGGTTGAGGGTATGTTCAGGGCATGCCCAGTAGGTTTAAAGTTCACAGATTTGCCTATCTGGAAGCTAACGTACTAGTCCTTGAGCCACAGGGTTAGTTGGTACCATCTGAGGGCAGTAAGGCACTTAGTGATTTTTGAAATGGTATACCACCCTAGAGTTAGAAATTGAATGATAGCATTGCATTGGTGGTAGCTTTTAATGTGTTATCACCCTCTTTATTCTCATTCAAAGCCTATGAAGGGCTATATTATGGGTAAAGAGGGTTAAGATTTTAACCAATAGATGTCCCCTCAAAACTTTCCCAGCTGATTATTTACATTAAGATAGTACTTTTTTGTATTGCAAGTACGTACTTTGTACATACATATAGTCGAGCCATTATCTACTGAAATATGCAATAATTTTTATACATTTTAGGCTATGGACTAGGGGGGCTTACAGTGCCCCTCTATCAACCAAACAAACTTTTTGTGAAAAGTCTGGCTAAGCTGAATATGAATTGAATGTTAACATGGACAATTTTGGGATGCACTACCTATAAAATCAATTTCAATAAAATGCAAATACTTTATATATGCATTGTCTATGGAACAGATGAAGCTGAGACTTGTCTTATTGCATATTAAATCACATTTACAGGGTGTAGGCTTCTAGACAAGGTTGGGTGTTTACCCTTGTTTACCCCTGTTGGGTGTTTACCCTTGTTTACCCTTTCAGTACAAGCCGAAATTCAGATAATTATTGCATATATTTAAGTGTGATACTTCATGTACATCATTTAAATATGATATTTCAGAAGACTTGAAATACAAAAAGGTGTTGCCTTAATGTAAACAATAAGCTTTGAAAGTTTTGTGGGAATATCTATTAGTTATTTTTACCCTAATCACCTGTAAAATAACCCTCCATAGGCTTATAATAGACATAAACAGGCTGGTAAAGCTGCCCTGAATGCAATGCTATCATATGTTGGCACACCTTGTCAAAAAGAGGTGCCAGACTCTTTGCACAAAGGTATAGAACGTGGAAGAGTCTGATGCATGAGGCTAGCAGGTGAGTCCAGTGCACTAGTGTTCCAGAAGCATAGGTGTGTGAAGTATGTGTCACGGTGTCGCTCCGAATCTTTGGTTTCTTTGGGGTTTTTCCGTCTGGTCTTCGCGGTTTCACTTACCTCATTATTAGTTCCCCCCCAGTCTGCCTCCCTCGTTTTCCCCACCTTTCTGTTATCTGAGGGGTGGCACGTGGGTGGTGGTAGCGTAGCAGTTAAGGAACCTGGCTGGTGTGCAAGTAGCCTGAAAAAGTTGTGGGTTGGAATCCCAGCTGTCACCGTTGTGCCCAAGGCACTTAACCCTAAGTTGCTCTAGGGGAGACTGGCCCTGAACAATTGATAGTTGTCAAAAAAAAGTCGCTTTGGATAAAAGTGTCTGCTAAATGCGTAAATGTAAATGTAAATGTAATGGATGACAACTCGCAGGCCGTCCATACATAGATACTGTGATTGAGTGAATACTTACAGACCCTCCCTCCTGCAGCACATGATGTAGAGCAGAATAAGGAACAGGATGAGTGCAAGTGCGAAGGGGAAGATCACCGTGCCGATGTAGTCGGGGAAGAAGTCACGGGGAGGGGGCGACTCAGGGGGGTCAAACTCGCCGCCCGTCTCCAGGATACCAGAGCCCATGGTGGGGGCAGGGGGAGGGGGCTCTGGTTTAGACAAGTCAATCTAAGGAAACAGAACAGGTAGAGCGATATATGGATGCATGGATGGATGTATATATAGATAGACTGATAGACAGATAGATGAATGGATGGATGGATGGATAGATAGATGGGTAGATAGATAGATGGATGAATGGGTTAATGAATAGATGGATGGTAGATTGACAGATAGGTAAATTGATGAATGGATGGACAGAAGGATAGATGGATGGATAGATGAATAGATCAACAAGACAGAAAGTTGTGTTACATACACACGGCAATCTCACCACACACACACACACACACACACACACAGACACACACACACACACACACACATACAAACAGAGACACACACATAGACACACAGAGACTCACCAGATTAGAGCGACACCACTCCACACAGTTGCTGGCTACAGTGCAGGTACTGCAATCAGTGGACACCCTCAGGTACTGGCGGCCGGAGAGCTTAACGGCATCACACTCACGTGTGTGCTGAGGGGTCAGAATGCCCTGCAGGCACTTAGAGTAATAGGCCTCTGAACCCAGCTTCACATACACACTGGGGAAGACACACACACACACACACACACACACACACACACACACACCAAATCTATTCCTACAATTCTCACATGTGAAAGATAGTGTAACCAGTGGGAAATTATTGAAGAATAGTAATGGTGTGTTTGTATTTATGAATTCTATTGAATCTATTGATCATCATAATGACAGATGTTGTTTCCTACCCCTCAAAATGGCCAGCCAGGGGCAGTGGCACGCGTCCACCGCGGTCAAGTGCAGATGTGATGTTGACAAACTCCAGATCGTCCACACCCCACATCCTTTGCACATCCTGCAGTATCTCAAATTGAACACTGAGGGGCAGCACCTTCTCAATCTCCCGGCGAGGGATGAAGAACTCAGCCTGGAAAGGCATCAGTTTTGCTGCAAGAGCACAGTATGTTATTGCATGCACTATAAGGACATCATGGTCATTTCAGATATACTAATCCTGCTCTATTCTGAATGTTGGTGTAAATTAGCTAAAAGTAAAGGCAGCATTTTTTATTGTTACAAGTGTTTTTTATAAGTGAATTATAAGAATGTGTGTGTGTGAGAGAGAGAGAGAGAGAGAGACAGAGAGAGAGAGAAGGTGAGTCCTGTGCGTGCATGTGCCTGTGTGTGTGTGTGTTTGTGTGTGTGTGTGTGTGTGTGTGTGTGTGTGTGCCTATATGTGTGTGTGCAGTACCTCGAGAAACCACATTAATGATAATTGTCTCCTCAAAGGTCTCATAAGTCCGTCTGTTAATCCCGGTTATCTGAGTGAGAAACACAAAGCAGTAAGAGGTCCTATAATAATCAAATAATTTGATTTCAAACTCATACATTTCAGTCACATTATACGCTTCTATTTTATGTCACCATTTAGAACATTTGACATTTTTTCCAGTTGACAGGTTGTGCGTTGAAACGAAAAAAAAAAAAAAAAAAAATCCCTCAGGAACATCCATATTGCCAAAAAAGCCCATGATGTAAATGTTTACATGAAACGTTTGGTGAAATTTTTCAACAGCCAAATTTCTTTTAAATGTTCACATACAAATACCATTCCATTTTATTGCCGTTTCATGAATGTGACAAAAAGGTCAATTTTCCATGGAATTGGCCCTTAAGAGATGCCTTCGGCCTGTTTGTCCTCTCTTCTTTGGAGGATCTTTTGATTGACAGATGTTTCAGCACTGAATGATAACCTGCTCCTCCATGCAGCTATGCTGTTCACTGGATGGAATACTGTTGTACTTATTCCACTTGGCCTGCTCTTCATTTACAAGGTCATGTGGGAGCTCTAGAGTATGATGGCCCACACACACAGAAACACACGCGCGCACACACACACACACACACACACACACACACACACACACACACACACACACACACACACACACACACACAGAGAGAGAAACACACATACACACACACACACAGAAACACAAATAGACGCACACTCATACACACACACACACACACACACACACACGTGTATCTAAAGCAACAGAAATAGATTTACTAAGTAAGAATTATATTTGATACTGATTAAGGACCTTATTGGATCAAACTGCCTTATCTCTCTCTCTCTCTCTCTCTCTACCATGACCAGGTACCCCAGTGTTCCGCAGCCCAGGTACCCCAGTGTTCCGCAGCCCTGGTGTCCCAGTGTTCCCCAGCCCAGGTACCCCAGTGTTCTGCAGCCCTGGTGTCCCAGTGTTCCGCAGCCCTGGTGTCCCAGTGTTCCCCAGCCCAGGTACCCCAGTGTTCTGCAGCCCTGGTGTCCCAGTGTTCCGCAGCCCAGGTACCCCAGTGTTCCGCAGCCCAGGTGCCCCAGTGTTCCACAGCCCAGGTACCTCAATGATGTTTTTTCCCTTGTCCTCCTCCATGGGTGTTCCATACAGGAAGCCGTTGTCATAGGGATGCCTCTGGGTGTAACGCAGCCACGCTGGCAGGTCAGGGGATAACTGCTTATTACACTTAAACACGATGGGGTCATTAGGAACCTCCCCTAAACACACACAGAGGAAACAGGGGTTTAGGTATGTGTGTGTGACTGTGTGAGTGTGTGTGTGTGTGTGTCCACAGAAACCTCAGCAGGTTGGGTGATAACTGCTTATTACCCTTAAATATGACAGGTCACTGGGAACCTGCTCTAAATATGCATTTACACACATACACAAGGGAAACACAGAGGTGAGGTGGGTTTATTGTGTGTGTGTGTGTGTGTGTGTGTGTGTGTGTGTGTGTGTGTGTATTTGTGTGTGTGTGCATAACCACTGAGAGCCAGTGGATAAACATAGAATGTATTTGTGAGAGCAAATGTGTCCAGAATCCCTCAGAGTTTGAGTCAGTGGCTCCAGCAACAGGGTAGAGTGTGAGGGAGACTCACCATAGATCTTACTGACAGGGTTAAAGTCTGCCTGGTACACCTCCCTCTGGATCTCATACACAAAGAACTGCCCAACTGGGGCGTTCTTACTGGCCTGGACACTAAATAAGCTGGTAACACACACTGAAAGATAGACATAAACACACACACAAACACAGAGATAGAGAGAGAGAGAGATTAAACATATAGTGGTGTGTGAGCGACATATTATTACTTGTGTTGTGCACAAATTATCCATCTTTACACGACCATGCTGAAAACAGGACAGTGTGATAAAAGTTACCATCCCACACACATTATTTCTGGCAGTTGGCTTTTAGATGAACTACTAGTCTCATTTATCACTGTGATGATTTTATTTTGTCATTTTATCACACAAGATGAACATCTGATCTACGTGAAGGAAGCAGAATAAAAACCCAAGTGCGGACAAGTGATCTCATGACACAGTCAAAGACAATGATGTTAATGCACACACACATATTGCCTATACACACAGTGCCTGTACACATTGCCTATACACACAGTGCCTATACACACATTGCCTGTATCATATCAGTGCCTATACACACATTGCCCATACACACAGTGCCTATACATACATTGCCTATACACACAGTGCCTATACACACATTGCCTATACACACAGTGACTATACACACATTGCCCATACACACAGTGACTATACACACATTGCCCATACACACAGTGCCTATACACACATTGCCTGTATCATATCAGTGCCTATACACACATTGCCTATATCATATCAGTGCCTATACACACAGTGCCTATACACACAATGCCTATACACACAATGCCCGTATCATATCAGTGCCTATACACACATAGTCATACACACAGCACCTATATAATATCACTGCTTATACACACATTGCCCACACACACATTGTCTATATCATATCAGGGCCTATATACACTGGCTGCGTTTACATGATCACTTTAAACAATAACTGTTAACAATCATGTAACTGTAGAAATTATCACTATAAACGATAACTGGCGATAATCAGGTAACTGTAGAAATCCGTTATTAGGTGTTTGTATTTAAGAAATTCAATAACAAAAAACAGATCGGTTTACATGATTTGGCCAATTGTTAACAGATTTCACAGATTGTATGTCCGCCAATGTGTCCCGCACAGGCACAGAAATAAAAGAGCGAAATAAACCTGATTAAGGTGTATACATGTCTTGAAAAAATGGATGAAAACCTCAGTGTGTTAATTGGATTTCTCATAAACCAATAACAGCAGTAATCCATTTTCACGAGCACTTGAATAATCAGGTAACTACAATAACCTGATAATGATTGTTTTCTGGTGTGAATGTAAACGTGCTCACTGATATGGTATTGATAAAACTGCATTGTTTACATTGAGTACAGCTTAGGATTTAGTCAGGATGTTTGAAATATCATGGTCACCCATGAGAGCTCATACCAACTTCTATCTACTATAACAAGCTCTCGTTCTCCCCTTCTGTCTCTCTTCTCTCTCTCCTTCTCTCTCAACACCTTAACACTTGTACATGCACCTCTCTACCATGCTGTGTTTAAACTTAAATCAGAATTACAAACTGGTCAGTCTAAGGGAAGTCAATTGTGCTGTGTTCTCCATGGTAAAACCAGTGAAGGAAGGTTAGAGACTTAACTTGCCTGCAAGGAGCAAGATCCAGTGCTGTGGAGCTGCCATCTTGTTTAGAAGTGTTTGATGGACAGGAACAGGAGGCCATACCCCCCACAGCACACACACACACACACACACACACACACACACACACACACACACAGGCTATTTTTTCACCAGACATTCTGAGTTATAACATCCTACATTCCTTTGTGGGTTTTTCCTGTTTAGGAGCTCTGATGTCTGCTCTCTCAGTGTGTGTGTGTGTGTGAACTAGTAGATGGATCTGGTTGAACATGAATATATGTATGTGTATAGTGTATAATCCATTAATAAACTCTCACTGTGAAATCTTACTGTGTGTGTGTGCATGTATATGTGAGTGTGTGAGATTGTGTGTGCATCTGCATGGGTGTGTGTGTGTGCATCTGCATGTGTGTGTGTGTATTTTTGCAAGACTCTTTAACGTAGTGCCACTCAGACCTGTCAATTAGTTTTAGTGGATTTGCCAATGATAAAGAACACACTCAGGTGTGAAGTTGATATGAAGAGGCTGTGTGTGTGTGTGTGCGTGCGTGCGTGCGTGCGTGCGTGTGTGTGTGAATGTGTGTGCGTGTTTTGTTTGTAATCATAAACTTCATGATCTGTTTTATCATGGTGTTTAATGGAGACAATTCGGAATGCCAGAGGAATGGTTTATATAAGGACTTTCCTTTATTATAGTACCATATTAATTTAAAGCATAATACATATGCTGTATAAATGTATATATAAATTGAAAATAGAGTGTAGTGAAGTGTGTGTGAATCATTGGTGAGTCACTCTCTTTGTGTTTTGGGAATCATACTAATCAGAATTGGCAGGACCGTGTGTATGTGTGTGTATGAGAGAGAGAGAGAGAGAGAGAGAGAGAGAGAGAGGTTGTGCTATGGTTGTGCCACTATAAATTTGTCTATGTGTGTGTGTGTGTGCGTGTGTGAGAGTGAGAGAGAGAGAGAGAGAGAGAGAGAGAGACTTGCACTAGTTCTGGTGAGTGAGCCAGAGAGCCTGTGCTTTGGAGTCTACGGCAAGTGCCAGGGGCAGCCAGCTGGATAAGAGAAAGCGTCATGATGCAGGAAGCGCTGTCATGGAGCCCAAACATCATTGGGCATGTTGGCACTCGAGCATTGCCTATAGAGCCCAAGCATGGTCCTAGTGCCTAGTTGTAACGTAGACAGACACGATTTCATTTCTGTTGCGGAATTCAAATAACGCGCAAATCAGAATGTGTTAAACTAGTCAAAATAATGAGTTTTCAACCATTTTGTAAGCCTATGCCATTTAACTGTTAAACTGCCTCCCTTTCGCTATCCTGTAACAATGATTAGTGAATGTGAGGAGACCCAGAATCCGACTCGCAGTATGACCCAGGCGCGCTCTTCCTCTTCGCAGCCGCAGCAGCAGCAGGAGCAGCCTGGGCGCAGGGACTGAAATCTGCAGCCGACAAAATGAGATCTAAATGATGTGGCGAAAAGGGATTAAATGCGACCAATCTGTCGTCAGCAGGAAATCCAGGGCGCATCGCTGCTCTAGATTTTTTTTAATACTTTTGTGATCAGCACACTTCCCCCAATTTCAGCCCTGGCGTGGGGCGGTGGGTGCTATTGACCTGGAATATTGTAAGATGCACCGTTGTATTTTCTGCTTCTCGTTTCGATCATTTATCTGTATCAGTTAGTGTGCGGCACACTGTGCAATGAATTGACGTTTTTTCTTGTATTTTACGTTGATTGCTATTATTTGCTGAATCGTGCCAGTGTAGGCGACAGCAGACAGAACGATCGCGGACACAGATTCGCCTGTGATTGCTGACACAGAAACGAGCTCGGGAGCCAGCCATGCCGTTACGGAGTAACCCTGGAGACGCTTGATTGATCATGATGAAGACCGAACCCTCGTCCGCAAAGACCGCCAATGCCACCACGCTTCGCAGCCCATCCCCGCATCGCAACGCGTACGAGGCGAGCATCGGCGCGCTGAGGCCGGCCAACGACATCCTGAACAGTGCGGCGAACGGCGATGCTCAGGATGGAAAGCAAAAGCAGTCGACCCGCGGCCGCACGTACGGCTCCAACGTGCACCGCATCAAAAACATGTTCATGCAGATGGGAGCCTCCTCGCCGACGGAGGGGGAGGATCCGGCGAAAGTGAGCGAGGCAAAGCCCGTGCGCCTCACCCTCCCTCGCGCTGGAAGCCTGAACGAAAACGTTGACCACAGCGCTTTGCTGAAACTGGGCGCCACGGTCTCCGAGCGGGTTAGTAAATTCGACCCGAAGACGGAAGGCGGCGGGCAACGTGGAGCCTCCTCCCCCTCCTCATCCGCATCTTCCAGCTTCTCCAAGTTGCAGGAGACCCGCAAGATCTTCGAGCAACATCAGCAACAGGAGAGACAGGCGGCCTCAAACCGCGTGCTGCTGAAGAAGGAACGGGTTGCAGGGATTCAGGACGGACGTTTGGATGTGGTTGCCCGCTTCAATGGCAGCACCGAGTCGTTGGACAGCCTCGACGCGGTGAGCAGTGCTACCACCGAGGCCGTGTCGCCCACGGTGAGCCAGCTTAGCGCGGTGTTCGAGAGAGCCGCCGAGCTAAGGAACAACTTGCACCGCCTGTCCAACACGCCACCTCTACCCTCTCGTGGTGTTACAGCCAAGCCGAGTGCCCTCAACTCGAAGATCATTTCCAAACGGGTCCGGGGCATTCCCGCAGCGTCCAACAGAGAAGACAGCTCGAATCAAAACCAAAGCGGAAAGGTTCCACACACACAAAACCAAGGTTCTATCACCACAGACGGGTCAGCCTCAGCAGGCTCAGATGGACCCAAAAGAGGCGAACCCGACTGGGTCGAGAACGGCACTGATTCAGCTGCTGTTCTTCAGGAGGCCAGAGCCCAA